>JABFPM010005805.1:0-10833 GCA_022817325.1 Idris sp. 1 HC-2018
TTTAAATTAGAAGGTAATATTTTTTTATGATATTAATTAAAATTGAGTATTCTATAATGTTATATTAGTATATAACTTGAACACAAATGTCAAAACTCGTTAGGCATTATTATCTACATACACTAATGGAATTAATGAAATGCCTGTTGAATTTGATTCGATAATAAAATTTACATTCTGTGCGCAGTAAATTTTAAATTTCCTCTTTTTTATTCCTAATTTTGTTTTTGTAATCCCTATAATGAGATTTATCGTATTCACAATAAGTGATGCCAAATCGAGCACTCTGATTAATTGTCCAATTTTTTGGCCCAGTTAATCATTTCTTATACATTAACCATGGTAGATTTATTCAATCGATCAGCAGTTATAACCAATTTTATATGCATTGCATAAAAATTATATTGTTCCTGCATCCTGCGACAATTTATTTTATTATAAACATAAAAATTACAACTTGAAAAAAAAAAAAAGTAAATTGATAAACATTTAAATTATTTTTTCATTTTTTTATCGTAAACTGAAATAATTTTTGTCCAAAAACTGGATCTCTTTTTTCCTATTTTAAAAGAGAATTGTGTTATAATAAATATTGAGATGTAGTTATTAAAATAGATTTTATTGAAGGATAAATGAAGGATTTTCACTTGAAATATTGATGATGAGCAGAATTTTTCGTTCTATATTCCATCTACAAAAATATTTATCCTTTACAAAAAATATGTTGAGAATTTATTATTTATGGTTTTATTATCTCTGTTTTTGATAAACCAGATAATGGTCACGAATTTGTAAAACTAAATACAAATATAAAATGAAAAAATATTATGGTAATTTGGTTTTAAAATGGCATAGAAAATCGACTACGCCATTAGGCATTGTGAAACATTTGATTGTAATTATTAAAGAAAAAGCAAAATCGAGTTTATGTAAAGTTGCTGATAAAAAAGTCTATCTCCTGGAAATAATCACACGAAACTTGTCTACTACCTATTTAATTTCTAAAGAACGTGACTACGTCAGAATATATATATACACCTCCGTTAGTTCCGTGAGTTTACTATGAAAACTCTTTTATATCTCTTTATTAAATTTACAAGACATTTTTATGTATTTCATGATTTGTCAAAGTTTATATTTTGTAATTTAAATTAACTCCGATATTTATTGGGTGAAATTTTCTTCATGCTTAGTTAAGGATTCTCAGCGTGCTACTTGTTGAATGTGAAACATTGACACTTTAGACGAGTAAATCAATGCAAAGATATGGTAATTTTTAGTTAAGTATTATTTCTAATCTCATATATAAATGGACATATTTAATATGCCTTAATATTTACAAATCACAAATGTCCATTATATGCACAAAAAATTTAATTTGTATAAACTGATTGTACGTTTTATTAATTATATTATAGAAACCCAAATAAATAATATTTCTCGTGTATTTATTTATAAATTGCCAAACATTTTAATCTGTACGTTTTAATCAAATGAATTTTAAAATATTGTTAACTTTTTTTTTAATATTTATGAAAACTTACATTAAATTTCATGCCCAGGTTTCACAAATTGCAACGCTCTCATACGACGTTTACTATTATACTATTTCTATGCACGTGGTAACAATATTTATACTGTCTTATATATGTTTTCGTAAAAGTAAGTTATGAATTACATCTCATTTTTAACAAATTGAAAGAGTATAAACTTAAGGTACGTATATAATTAAAAGTAAATAATATCTTTTAGTTTGTTAAAATATTTTTGTTTAAACTAAAAACTTCTAATTTATGGTATTAGAAATAATTTGTATTTTCAGATTCTATGACCATGTGGTTTCTGCATGCAATGTTCGAGCTAAACTAAAAACTTGTTAAAATGTAAATATTGATAGACAACTAATTATAACTTAATTAATACATTTTTTTGAAAACAGTAAGTGGCATTTTTGAATTTGAAATTATATATGTTTTAAATACATTACGAGGACAGATCAAGAAATTTATGAGACGAAGAAAGTAAATGAGGGACAGCAAATTTAAAAATTCGTGACATATGTCCATAAAATAATAAAAAAATTGTTTTATGTTACAGCTAAGAATTATTTGTATAAAACGAGAACAAAACAAAAATTGAAAAAACTAATCCTTTAAATAACAAATTATTTTTTAGATTGAAAATTTGACTTTTGTATGTAAATTCGGAAATCGCATTGTATGAATAACAAAAATAACAAAATAAAACATTGGACTTTATTTCATAATATTTGTATTTTAATTTAGGGGAGTAAATATATCGGATGTTTTATAAAGTCTATTTTGACCTAAATATATTGTCAAAATTATAACAACTATTATTACTTTGTTATAATAAGAAAATATAAAAAATTAATGACATTACTTAAAAATAACTCTGGTAGCAAAAAGATAACTTTTTCACAAAACAAATTTTATTTTTAGGGAAAGTGCGACCAAAACGGTTAAAATTCACCATTTTGAATAAAATAACACGGTTTTTTGATATTTTGTAGTTGTCAATCGGCTGAAAAAGAAAATCAGTTGAAACCGCCACAAAAATATGACCTACCTTCTTTTTTTCAACGATAAGGGTTGAAAATAGGGTGAATTTGACCATATTTTTCTCAGTAAATTTTTATCCGATTAACTTGAAATTTGACACAGTTATTCTTGATAGCATAATAAAACTTTCTGTAAGACGGATTTTTGATTTTTTGACTTGGTAAATAGTTATGATTGTTTGGACGTGCAGGTGCACAAAATAGGTTATTTTAGTACTATTTTTGCGTATTTTTCATATTCAAACTAACATAATTTTTGTTTACATAAATAAATAAAAAATTTGTCTAACAGAAAGTTTTATTATGCTATCAGGAATAACTGTGCCAAATTTCAGGTAAATCGGTTGAAAATTGACTGAGAAAAATTAAGTTATGTACACAAAAACACCAAAAATTAAATTACGAGATAATCGCGTTTAAAGTTAGACAACGTTTTTTCATATCTAATCACTATGTACAAACATAATATTTCAATTTGAGATTCCCGGGCCATAACTAAGACCTTATTTGACCACTTAAGTTTTTTCAGCAGCTGATTTAGCTCTTTAATGTTAATTTAATTTAGCATGCAAATATAACTCATACCCAAGAACAACAGAATAGACGCAGCGTTTAATAAGCAAATTGTTAAAAAATATTATTTATAATGCGTATATCGACATTTGACTTCAACTACATTATAGTAGAAGGTTCAAAGTATTCAAAATTGCAATAAAAAAAATCGACTTTTTTTCGATTTTTCCGCATTTTTTGGTCGCACCTCCCCTTAAACATAATAAATACAGGATTTTATTAAATGTAGAAATATTATATATACCTAAATGCGTTTCAACTTTTTTAATACTAGGTTGATTTACTCGCAAAGAAGATTTGAAGAAATAAGTAAAATTTCAATTGAATACAGTATTACGACATAAACGTGTGCCTAAAATGGCATAAAATCCGCTCAAGCAAATTTTGTATTCCAAAATATTTGTAGAAATCCTGAGAAAAATATTGATATCTTTATAAAATTGGAAATCTGCTTTTTCATTATAAAATAAACTGTTATTTTTGAAAATGTAATGCGATTTCATACCTGTTTTAAGATGTATGTAAAACTATTTGTATACACTGAAATATCAGATCTGTATGAATCGCAGTTTGTACAAATTATTTTGCAAATCCTGCAAATCATTTTACTAATCTCATAAAATATTTTTGGATATTATTAGTTTACAAAAAGTGTATAGTTTACAAAATAATCTGCATGATTTGCAAAATACTTTGCAAGAATTACAATTTGGTTAACTTTTTGAAATATATGTAACGTTGTTTCATTGATTTATTTATCAAAATCATGATTTCTTTTTAAAATTGTTAAATTTCAATAAAATGCAACTTTATATTTTATGGGAATAAAAAAGTAATAATAAAAAATAATATGTGTTGAGTTCACAACTTGATGTACAAAGTATATTCTGTAATTAAATATACAATTTTTCATTTTGAAATTAAAAGCAGCCTGCCTTTTTTCAATTTTTAAAAAAATTTAAATTAATCAATTTTATTTTTAGTCAAAAGATTTTAATTAGAAAAAATGTTTACGATAAAAGTTATTTTATTTATAAATGTTCCATTGCTCACTTCTGTTTCTGAAAATTAACTAAAAATTGTTAATTTTTTAGATATAAAAATTTAACAGCATAATATACAAGAAAATAGATAATTTTTTTATTATTTTTTTAACTTTTTTCTCCAATTCATTTCAGGATTTTTTATGTAAAATTTTGTATATTCATACTTGAAAATTAAAATTACTAAGTTTTATTTTCTTCATTTAATATAATTATTTAAATTTAAAATTAGATAAACTAAATTTCTAGAAATTTTTTGTCGAGCTTCTTTTTTTATAATTGTAAATAAAAATTATAAATTAATTAATTAATTTTCATAACCATAAACCTTCAACTTAATTAGTATTCGAAGCTCAACAAACTTTTACTTTTATGGAAACATTTTATTCAAATGATAAAAATGTTTCTGTATCAGATTTAATTATGCGGTGATAATTAGTTCGATAAATTCTACGCTACTGATATACTTACTGGAATTGTTTCGACACTGTAATCTTGATGGGGCAAAGAAAATTTACCATCAAGAACGTATTCGGAATCTTTGCCAGTTGTGAGTGTAACGAACAATGCAGTTGAGAGGAAAACATAAAACCCCATCATTTTTGTAGTTATTGTGACAAAAATTGCTATCCTCTTCTTCACATAGACACCAAACGGATAATTAATAAATTTTAATATAGAGCACAAAAAAGCGTTCACCAACGATTAAAAATTATTGACGAAAATTTTGGCGAATCTGACGCATTTCTGGTATCCTGACACTTGGTCAATAGATCGCGAACCGGAAGTGATTATTTTTTTCCTTACGCGGTATCAGTTAGTAGTTGCAACTCTTTTCATAGACAAGTGAAATGTGGCGGCAGTTTTAACGTATACAAAGTATATATACATAAACATACTCGATTTGAGGTGGGAGCTTGCGATTTACGCAAGCGCTTCGAGTATTTGTCTTCCGAGCTTTGCATAAAAACTTTAATGTGTTGACATCATCAAAAAGTATACCATAAAAAAATGTTCAAGCTTAAATTAAATTTTCATCAAAAACTTGACCGAGACATTTAAAAACTTCATCTTTTTTCTACGATATTTATAAGAAGAAAAATTAGATTTGTGCTATAAAAACTTGTAAGAAGAGAAATTAAAATCTTGCTATTTTTATTATTTGTTATTTACGAAGACATTTTAATTTATTAGTAAATTTTAATTTTAAAAACAAATTTATTAAAGTCTCTAAAGCTTTATTGAAAAAAAGTTTGTTAAGAAATATATTCTTTGTTGATGTTCAAAGTCTGTAATTTTAAACTTGCAAATGTATAATGTTAGTGTCATTAGAAAGAATTTTATTTCAAATAAATTACGATTTGCTCTGCTTGATTCCGGTACTTAAACATGTCAAACAGTTATAATAAACTTCACACATTTTGTTAAGTTAACTCTTCGCAAAGATACAGGCAAATTATTTTTCTTGATATAAAATATAGCACATTATAATTTGTGATTTCTGATTCTTCGTCTTAACGTTTAAAGGTAAGATTTGTTTTGAAGACAAAACCAGGAATTGAATTTTTATATTTACTGTTGAATTAAAATAATTCAAACTAATTCTCTTTGTTTTAGCATTTAACAAGCGTTGATTGAAATGTGATACTTTTGACTGTCACTAGCAGAAAACATACACAATACATTTTTTTAATAGTACAAAATATATAATTAAAGTTCTAGTTAATCATTCTTTGTGTATGCTTACTGATTTCTCTTATTTTAGTTATATGATTAAAGAAATTATTTATCTTATAAAATTTGCGAAAGTATACTTCTGAGGATAATTTAATTTTTGTTTAATACATTTCTGATACATTTTTTTATATTTATATTTGCTTGTATTTTAGTGTTTTTTTTTTCTTTCACTTCTTTTGATTTTGGCTTTGAAAAATGTTTTTCAAACAAAACCAGGAAAATAATTAGTTATATTAATATATATTCCAAATAATATAATTTTTGTTTAGTTCATTGGTAATTAAACAATTTTAATTAAACTTACATATATATATATATTTTTTTTAATTATCCTTTTAAAAAAATCTTTTCAAATCGAAAAGATTTCTTTTTGAAGTAAAATGAATTACTTTTGAAATTAAAGAAATATTATAGTTCAAAATAATAAATATGACAACAATTTTAAATCAAAGTGTGCAAATAAAACAACATAACTGAACAAACTTGTCTTTAATTTTTTAATTTTGTTACTAAGTCTAAAATTAAAATCAGTTCCACTAATTATAATACATTACATACATCGAACCATCGTCGGTTCAATTTTTTTTTTTTTTTAAATAGGTTGATACAAAAGCAGTTTTTGTACATTTATAATACTCTAATTACTTTTCATAATTATTTAAATGATCATCAAAACTTACATCTTTCAACTTTTTTTTTTTAAAAAAATAATGTTTTTCATGTAATAGTATAAAAATAATTTTTGCAAAAGAAGGCAGTATCCCACTTCTATGCAAAATAAGTGCAATTGGAAGATTTGAATCATTTAGTTTGCATAATTGTTTTTTCAGGTAAGACAAGTTTCATTATTTTTTTGGTCCGGTTATTTTATTAATTTCTTTTATTATATATGTTATTTTATTTCAGATATATCTGAAACTATTAGACTTTAATGCTTAACTTTTTTGGTGGTTTTCTGTTAATGACTTTGGCAAATTAATCCGGTTTCTGGAAATTTTAACAAAAATATGAGATCCCGATATTCGTCTACAAATCACATGCCCCAAAAGTGTATCAATATTATTATTGTATAATAGTGCGTTAAGTGATGGAGCTGTGATTTTACATTTTGGTCCAAAAGGATTTTTTTAAAGAACAATTCTTTTTGCTTTAAGAGGACATTTCTGTGAGTGGATATTAAATAAAAAAATAGATAGTAAATTATGATATTGATAAATAAATTATTTCGTTTTTTCATCAACAAAATTATTTATGACAAAATAAAATTATTCAAAGAAATAAAAATTCAGCTTATGCTAAAATTTAATTCATTTTAACTAAATTAAACATTTAAATGATTAAAATAATCTAAACAAAATCGTATACTCATTTTCATACGTAAAGTTTCCTTTTATTATAAAAGGAAATTCATTTCACAGCAAAAGGCGAGTTCAAAAGGATTTTCTTTTTGCTTCAAAGGGACATTTCTGTGAGTGTTGATTCTCAATTTCTGCAAGACTCGACTCGTGAGTTGATGATAAAGATTAAAATACCCCCACGAGCACTTACTTTATTGCATACTCTAAGAATTGTAGATTTTGCCCAGAATGTGTAATTATTGACACAAGAATTCACAAAATAATAATTTTTTTTTATTTTGTAAATAAATAATCAGCAAACGTCTTCTACTTTAAAATTGTAGTGTTCTAATTTTGTTTTTATCATTTAATTGAATAAATTAACGAATTTAAGGTTAGTTGTACTTGCATTTTTAAAAAATTATATTGAGTATCAAAAATGCTCTTTAATCGACCATTACACTTTCTTAATACAATGTATTCTTCATAAAAACATTAAAATATCCTGCAGTTATAAAAATTTCTTAAAAATAGTCAATCTTCTTGCCTTAAGATGTTTTTTTCCTTGCGTCAAAGCCTATTTTCTTGAATCCAGTATAGTGATATAAGAGTATAGTAGCAATTTTCTAGTGGCAGTAAATGTTTCTGTACTAATAAATTAACGAAATACATAAAATTCACCCCGTATGCTAAAGGCAAGGGGTAGGATACCACACGAGTTTTTATGTTTGTAAATCTATTTTCAAATGAATTAATTTCTTTACATGGTTGTTTTTATATAATATCGAAACTTTTGTAAAACTAAGATAAAAGGTTCTCTTTATCATAAATTTTATATTTATTCTCGAAACGTTATCGATATAAAAAATATTAAACATAAGTACTTTTGTGGTATCTTAACCCTTGCTGTTAGCCAACAGGGTAAATTTTATAAGAAAATTTGGAACTAACTTTCATTTAGAGCGAACAAAAATAAATTTGGATTTTTAAGGGTGTCACTCTGTAAATTTTCATTGGGCCCAATTTTTGTCAAGTATTTAAGACTCCAAGAAACAAGGGAATAATGATCTTAAAGGTGTATTTCAAGTTTACAACTTTAAATTTCTTTTACTGCTACAGTGTAATTGCCTGAAAAATTACTTTTAATTGCATATTTAAAAGTGTCACTCACGTTGGTTTAATAGCACTCTATTTTTTTCTCAGTCTTTTTTTGATAATTAAATTCTGAAAAATAAAATGAAATATTTTTAATATTTTCATTTACATTTATTTGTTGTCTTTACATATATATAATTGTATACTTACAATTGAACCCCTGGATTCTAAAAGGAGACTTACGCTCGAGAGTGAAAGTTTTGGCAAAAATGTTAGTTGACACAATACGTAAGATTTGGATTAAAATACTATTAAAACAATAGTTCAGACAGTATAAGTGTAAGTGAGGAATTTGTTCCTTATGATCTAAAGAACATTTATATTAAATATAAATAATTTCTGTATTGTAGTATTAAACATATACAACTTATTGTCACGCATCTGTCATCGCCGGCCGCCATTTTGAAAAATTGTGTTGACAATAAATAAACGATTATATTTTTAATACTACAATACAGAAATTATTCATATTCGGCATAAATGTTCTTTAAATCGTAAGGAGCAACTCTCTCACTTACACTTATATTATCTGAACTATCGTTTTAATAATATTTTAATCCAAACCTTACATATCGTGTCAACTAACATTTTTGCCAAAACTTTCACTTTCGAGCGTAAGTCCCCTTTTAGAATCCAGAGGTTCAATTATTTGTTCTTGTTAGTTTAATTGATATTTAGGTATCGAACAAAATATTATTCAAACATGTCGTCCATAGCGTCGATACATCAAAACACTGAAAATCAATCACGTATAAATGACTTTATTAACAAAGATTTTTGCTTGCAAGAAAATAGAAAACAATTCATGTTTTAGTTAAAGGTTTCTGTAATAGCACTCCATGTCCTGCTGAGTCTTTTATCCACTTTACTTTCTATGAAGATTTTATGTAGTTAATATTATAGTTTATCCGTTAATTATTTTTCATAATATTGATAAAAGAATGATGAATGTCTAACGTTTATGAAACTTGTGTGTTTTTGAAATAATATTTCATTGATATGAAAAAGAGTTAAACATTTAAAACAATTTTCTCTTAAAGTTCTAAAATTTTGTATTATAAATCGATTTGAAAGCATTTTTCTAACAGATTTTTATTTATTCAAATTAAAATGTGTTTTTTTAAATTTATATTTTTCAAATTGTATTATGGAATAAATAAATATGATAACTATTAAAAATTTAAATTTAATAAGTTTAATGAAAAGTTAAAAATCTTTTAACCCTTTAATACAACTGCTGGTAGAAACTGTACCGGTGTTTATGTTCTATACAGTTGACCGTGGCTCGATAAAAACATTTTCCATAAATTTCGGGTTGATAATACAAGTTTATTGATTACCATATTTTGAATTTTGATTTGAATTTTAAATTGTTATATTTCAAATAATTTAAAGAAATTTTTAAAATGTATAATAAATATGCTTTTAGAATTTAAAAAAAAGACACAAAAGAAATTCAATTCAATATTAAGATTTTTGGGAAAGAAGGATGAAGTTTTTGTATAATAAATGAGAACAATTAATAATCGTTACTCGCTATACAACTTAAACAAAAATGATCGACATTATTTTCTTATAAATATAATGAAATGCAATTAATATGAATTAATAATGAAAAAAATTACTTTTGAAATTGCTATTTGAAAATGTTAAACTTTAATTTTTCAAAAACATCTTCATTTTATAAAAAAATTGAGTATAAAAAGTTCTTTTGTATTCCGTTAATTAAATTTTTAAATTAATTAATAATCAAATGAAACAAGATAAATTTCTAAAAACTTTTTAACGAAATTAGACACCTAAAAAAATTTTTGTTTCAACATGAAAAAAATGTCAATGTTATGAGCAAACAATTTTAAACAATTATGAATAGTTTTAAACAAAGAAATTACAATTATACAGCAATTGATAAACTTATTTTTTGGTCTTTCTAAAACTTAAAATTCTCTTAACTTTTTGGCACAATTATGTTTAATTTGTTTAAATAATAACGGAGGTTATTTGGATTTAACTTGACATAAATGTCTTATTCTAACCCAATGAAAAGTTTGGTGAAACACTTAAAAATAAATTATGGATCTCCAACAAGTTTGAACAAAAATCACATTTTTGATATACGAGTTATTTCTTAGTTAGTTAGCTCATTCAATAAATTTAGGAAGTCTTGAGAAAACCAGTAAAGAACGAGATGTAAATGATTTACATACAAAATTAATAAAAAACAAAAGTGTTTAAAGAATAGCTTAGTATGGAAATTCATAACAAAAATTTCCTGTAATGCTACACGGAAAAAAATTATCAGGTTTTATTCCGTCAAAATAATTACCGAATGAAAACTGGACAATGAAGTTATTACTCAGTTTAGACGGACCTTTCATAGCTGAAATTTCAATTTTCAATACTCTAA
>JABFPM010005806.1:0-10830 GCA_022817325.1 Idris sp. 1 HC-2018
AACATTCTTTGAACAGTACTTCATTCAGTGTGCAATTTGTTTATAACATTGATTGTATATTGTTTTCGGGACAACGCTTTGAAATTAGGTAACAAAATCGCCTCTCTAGGTGTATATTCCCCCTTAAAAAGGTTCATAACTTCATTCATAGAGGTTTTGAAGCTCAAGTGGCATCTGAAAATTTGTCTCAAATATAAAGGCTTTATATTTAGGTTTTACTTATTAAACTTCGACTGCATTACTCTATATTTTGTATTGTGTTGTATTTTTGACTATTTTTTATGCTCAATTTTTATTGGTAGTTTTTTGGCATAGTTTAGTTTGAAAAAGCATTCCAAATAAATAAACTCCAAAATATCAATGTTTAAATAGTAGCTAGTAAACAGTTTTAGTTATTTTAATTGTTAAAATATTAACATTTTCAATTTAAAGAAAAGACAACAAATTTTGATGAAAACATTAAACAAAATGCTTAACATTCAGTGGAAATACTAAATTAATACACTTAAAATTACTAATTTTATGAAAATAAAATTACTTATTTTAAGATCATACAATCAAATTTATGACATTAATACTTTTTTCTGTAATTTAAATTTTTTCAAATTTAAAAATAACTTTTGACTCTTATTTGTTGTCTCAGATTAAAATGTAGAATTATTCTCAATATGTTTTGATACATAAAATGTTCTTAAAATAGTTTGAAAATAATTTTTTTTTTTTTTTTTTATAAAATACTCATTTTTGAATTGATGCTTTAGAAAAGTAATTGAAGTGATTTAAAAATGCAATATAACGACATTGTTAAATAAGCTAGAATAAATAAAATTCTTATAATAAAAGTAAGTAAATGAACGAGTTCATTTATTTTTCCCGATAAATATGGCTTAAATAAGTTTTGATTTGATTCTTTGATCCTGTTTTTCATGCAATTTAAGTAATAATCAATGTTCACAATGTTGTAAAATTTTGTTTTACTCATCATGTAATTACAATTTTTTTACATAATAAACAAATGAGTTATCAATTTTTTTCACCAATTTAAACGGTATTTTTCCAATTTAATGAAAAAAACAACAAAGTTTTCATTTATATTAAAACACATTTACCGTAAAATACAAATACAGCTTATTTTTATTTGTAATAATTGTAATAAATTTTCATTCATTTTCATTAAATTTGATGAATACCAATATTTGTATGTGTAACATGTTCAATTATTAGCTTGAAATTATTATTTCTAAAAGTATTATTTTATACAATTAAATTACCTCAATTAAATTTTATGATAAACAATAAAACAGTCTGTTCAATTAAAAGAATTGTTGCCTTTTATTGAATTTTCTTTTATTTTCAAGATTGTTTATTTCAACCGTCGAAATGTCAAGCAAAGTAGCTACTTTATTTTTGAATACAATTAACGCTAAGTAAAAGCTATACTGTAAAAACATGTGTTTAATTTAAAACATTTTTGTAGCCATTTTTGAAACATTTTCAAGTGTTTACATTTTAACCTATCATTTTAACATAGAAAACACTTAAAGTGTTTTACAAAAGTGTTTAAAATCAAACACTTGTTTTTACAATGTAAAAGTATAAATTATATCGCCATTTAAAAAAGAAAACAAAATAAAGGCCATCAAACTTGAAAACTTGATTGTATTAAGATAAAGACCGTTAGGATGGATTTATCATTAGATGATTATTGATTAGCAAAACTGTCGATGCGCATGCTGGAGTTTAAACCAATTACAGCTCTTTCAAAATTTCACAATTTCTTATACTTTGCTAAAAAGTTTGCGGCCAAAAATATTTGTCACTGACAGTATGTTGCCAAAACTTTATCGTCTACATAATAAATTTATAAAGTTTTACATGTTTACGATAAGTTTTGAACAGAAATACCATTTTATCTTGTGTGTGTATGTATGTGTGTGTGTGTGTGCATTTCCAACGGTTTATGCTTGAGTACCACACCGTGTACGAGTTTATTTGGAATAAGGTTCTGCATAGGCACCCTGATTGAAAAATACTTGGAGAGGTATTTTTTTAATTTTATAAATTTCATACGAAAATTGCTTCAATTATCATTTTAAAAATTAAAAGAAATTTTTTTCATATAAAAATAAAACCAAAACTTATTGTAAATTTTACAATAAACACGCCATATTTCTTGTTTTTGAAAAAATAAAATTAAAAACAGAGAAAAAAATTCGTAGCAACGAGATTATTTTGGTGCTGAATAGAAAACGATGTTGTTGACACTCAATATATTTATTACCACTGTATATAGTTTGAGAAATTATTGCTCGTAAATGCTTATATTGTGCCACATATAAATATTAAATGTTATAAACTAAACTCTGGAAAACAGGTTTAATTATTTAAACCATAATACCAGCTTTGAATAATTTATATTTAACTGTGTATATTATATTAATATCTAGAAAACACATCATAATTTACAGTTTCTTTTAGTTGCAGTTTAAAATATAAATTTTTATAACTGATTTTCATTGAAATTATATAATTTATGCAAAACATTTTTCTCAAAAGTTGTAACAAAATTTCATTTCTCAAGTGTCTAAGAAATGTGCACTTCGACGACTGAACTTAAGTCGATATAATGTGATTTTATCGTCTACACTGAGAAAAGTTTGTGTATAAGTTTGCCATAAATTTTGTGAAATGGACCAAAAATGTTTAATTTGTTTTGTTTTGTATGTATATAATATAAATATGAATTTTATTAAAATAATTTCAATAAAATTAGTTTCAAAACTTTTAATATATAAAAAGGAGACGTTTAAACTTGAAATAATTTTGAAGGTTTGCACCTCTAATTTATGGCAATATTTTGTGTACGAAGAGAACTAATTAGTTATGCGTAACATACAAAGTTGTTTTACGCGTAATTAAATTATATAATAATAAAGCAGTGTAATATCGTTAGAAATATGTTTTCATAAATCACTTTGAATCTATAAATTACAAAATGTACATTTTATTTTATGCAATAATAGTAATGTTTTCTCTATTTTTAATTGTTTTTTAAATTTTAATTAAAAAGTTGCAATTTATTATTAATTTATGGCGTATAAATTGAGTATCAAATGCCTGTCCAATGAAGTTTCATTAAAACTGGATACAGTTTAAACTTTTTCGTTCGATTAAAGTGATAGAATTTGTATATCCAAATAAAAAAATTGGATTACCTCATCTTTTAAAAATGAATACTGATATGCAGTCGTGACTTTTTTATGTGTTATAATACGATAAAAGTTTAAAGCGACACGCAAATTTTTATCGATTTTATGCTCATAATATTTATATACATCATCTATAAACTTTTTATATTACACTGTTACAATTACACTGTTAAACAAATCCGAGGAATAAACATTATTATTAGGCTAAAGTGATTTTGAGTTTATAAAAAAAACAACATGATATTTTAATATTATTACATTAAACAAGAAATAAATATTTAACTTAAATATTTATTAAAAAACTTAATAAACTGAAAAAAATTGCTACTTCAACGTCCAGATTAAAGCAAGCCTAATACCAGAATGGTTTTCTTCGGAGAAGAAAAATGATTGTTTTTCAGATTGCAACAGATGGCACAGACGATTGAATGAAGTGAAATAAAATAACTTTTAAAGGATTCGTGGTCGAATGAACGAATGATGAAATTTTTTTTATAAAAGCAAAAAAAAAATACGTAGAAATAAATACTTCATTGAGAAATAATAAAAATGACATTAAATGTATCAAATAAAAAATTGTTTTCGAAAAGTAATTTGTCTTTTTTCAAATAAATTTAACTTTTTCTAATTCTTAACCAGTAAGGAACGTCTAAAGTCTTACAGCTGTATAAATATCCCGGGAAAAATTGTAACTTTGTAAAAAGTGGTATTTTTTCTTACACAAAGCACAATTTTTTTCCAGTGTACACTTTAAAAAAAATACCGTTTCTCTTAAAGTTTTTGCGCTGTTATGCAAAAAATACTTGTTACCGCTGGTTTATACTAGAATGGAATCATCCATAAAATACGTTCACATTTGGGGGGGGGGGGGATCAATTTTTAGTCAATTTAGCGAACGTATTTTATGGATGATCTAAATGTCAATTTTTTAAAAATCAATTTCATTCAGAATAGTTTACTGTTTGTAAAATAAATAATTTAATTGACATGCGAAACGTTCACGTAAATATTGTTGAATTCACAAAAGATGAATACACCAATGATAAAAAGTTTGTCATTTTCAAGCCCACAAGTTTGACGAAAAAATCTTATATATATAAACGTAAAAATGAAATAGAACACATGTCTTTCATGTATGTCAATTTTTTTATATATTTGATATACATAAAGAAACTGTCACTGTGAATAGAATATCGATTTGAATTTCGTTTTGAAAGAGATTGCATTAAAATTGGACTCTTTTTTTGTTGTTTTTAAAAATTCAAGAATGAGTATAGAAAATATGGCAAATCCGAAATGTTATTTGTGCATTTATATTTCATATTTTGAGGGATAATTGTTATACATGGTTATGTTAAATTATACAGTTATTGAAAATTTATCTAAACAAAATGATGTACACCTCAGGGAATTTTAAATTTGACCTTGTTTATTACGTTGAGAACACTTGTGGGTGCAAATAAGCCGCAAAACGAATAACCAAAATGAATCGAGTAGTTAACCGCAAATAACACACACTGAACAATATAAAATGTATGCTCGCCTGGCGATGGAAAAGCTGCATTTCAAAGGGTTAATCAGTTTCAAAACGTCATGCATTTATCTGATGACCTTATTGTTTCATATTCCAGCCGAGAGAAATTATATATTCATACGGAAGAAAAGATTTCCGAACATTTGTTGCCACTTAATTTTCACATATGTAAAATAAAAGTATAAAATGTATGCATTTATTTATTTTTTCTGATTCTCAAATTATATGTTTGTAAAAAACTGTACACGTTGCAAATTTCGAGCTCTCTTCAAATTTATAGATAACATCAATTTTTCGATTACGTTTGTTTTTGTAATTTTAACTTTTGTTAACGAACTTCACTTTTTAATTACAAGCTTGATAGGAATATTTTTTTTATCTTAAATAATAATTTGGTTATTAAATATTAATCGTGCGGAAATGCAAGCTTGGCAGTACTTAGTAAAAGTTTGTGTTATGATCTACGATCATAAGCCAAAATATTTTTGAAGTATTGCTGAACTTTCATTTGTGTATAAAACAAGAGAGAAAAAAAATTACAATCAGATTCAGTTTAGATTTTTATAAGAACAAATTTCTATTCAATTGAGTTCTACAATATACATAATTTTAACATAAATCTTAAGTTAAAATAAATTTTAATGTTATCAATACATTTTAGTTTTGTTCTAGATATAATTTTATTCTCGATATTGTTTGATAATATTCATCTGGGTTAAGTAAGAAACACAAATGTGTTGTTATTCCAAAAATGTAAGAGAGATATTTACTGCGGTAGTGACTTAGTACGTCGGGACTCAATCCATCATATCAAAGTTCTGCTTTTTTGGCTTGTACTCATATGTTATATACATATACTATTTTACACTTTTTGCCATTTTTCTCGAATAATAAAAGAATACGCCAAATTATTTTTTATCATCAAAATTTTTCTCCGGAATATAAAAAATGAATGAAATTATTGTTCGAAATATCGTTATCATAAAAAAATTGATATATAATTTTTAAAACATCAAAAACCGTTCATATCATTTTTGTGATTTGAATTTGAGTTCTAAAAGTCAACATTTTCATATTTTTACTGTGTTATTTAAAAAAACCTAGATTAAAACTAAATTTATCTTCTTGAGATGCAATTTTTAAATTCAAAAACCTACATTTCCTTGAAGACGATTATCCTTCTAACTGGTGGGATTATCAGAAAGTCTCTCATGGAATTTCAACCAGAGGGACATATCTTTAGTTGACTTTCGTGCAATTTGTCTATCGTACGATCTGACAGAATACCCTTCAAATCTAAAACTCAATGTTTTTGAAATTCCAAATAGTTTAACGCCAAAATGTAATTTTATTTTTTATTTTTCATTTTAAAGTTTTAAAATTGTTATTTTGAACGGGTTATTCTTCAATTAATAACACAGTTTTATTGTATATATTTCAACTTATTTACATTCTGACGAGAAAACGGTAGGGACGTGGTTTGCTGTTACACTGCATGAAATGAGAATTAATGTCGACGAAATGAGAACTGATCTACCAATGCCCTCGTAAAGTTTTTCATCAAATGGATAAGTACCTTAAAAGCCGAAAGGTTGCAAAATAAATTAGTTGATGAACTGAAATGTAAAGTTTTATGACAACTGTTGCATTATTTAACTTATTTCAGTAAACATAAATGTGGCATTTTTAAATTGGGAATAGCATTAATTAAATACAGAATAACATAATATAAAGTTGTGTAATAAAGTTTGATGAAATTCAAGTAAACACGCACAAATAAGACGGCTTTCTTGTTAAAGTGGATGGAAGGGAAAGATTTCTTTAAAAATAATAGAAAATATTACATTTTAATTTTGTAAAAACAACGACAATTAAAAGAACTTAACAAAGTAATAAACTGAATTCAGAATGTAATACTTATTACAATTTAATTTAATGTTCCTTATCGTCTACACGCATAAGTGCAAAATTTAAGAAATAAGTATTTACAAAAAGAAACTATATTTATAAGTGGATTTCAATATCCAGTTTATTTTCAGAGTTAATGGGATTTACATAGAAGGTAGGTAGATTTGACGCTGCATCTAAGTCGAATTAAGGCGAAATAAACTGTAATATGAAAACACATTTTTAGATCAATTCAATAAGGAATTTATTTGGATTCATTTAATCTTCTTTACTTGTTTTTTTATTTATTTTTTTATTTTCACATTTGTATCTGTCACGAATAAAATAAGGAAAATTGGTATAAACTTTTAATTGAGCAACTTCTATTAATTCATTTTGTTATTTCATAATTTTATTTTAATATGAAAATGTTTGTTTACCTGGCTGGGTTTACATCTGAATGCAGGCTGATACCTCCGTCTCATACGTCTTGAACAACATACACACAAAATCCTAACAAATGCCCTGTAAAAAACAAAAAAACAATTAATACTTTCATACATTTTAACAGTTAAATTAAAAAATGTTTATAAAAAACAAAATATTTTGTATTACAAATGTTTTCTTTGTGTATGCTCTTTAGCAAGGGAAAAATGACAAGTTCCTGGAGGAATGGAAAAAAGACATGGTTTAACCACTTTTCAAGAACCCGCTCTTACCCAGGTAAAAAGACATGAAAATGAACCTTTTTCCGGTAAAAAATATTAACTCAATTTGCAGCATTCATTTCGCTTAAACAAGAACAAAAAATACTGTCGAATAAAATTCAACTAAAAATAAGTTGAACTAAATTTGGATATAAATAATTTCAATTAATCGTCTCGTGTTTAAATTGTATTAATTATAATTTTGTAAAAACAATTCATCGTATTTTTTTGGCTGATATAATTTTTGTATATACTGCTGATTTTTTAATTTTAAAAACGTTTTCTCTGCATGTTAATTTAGTATTCCTTGAAACGAAGTGTAATCTTTCGAAATTAAGTGTAAACACTTAAAATGTCCATTATTATGGTGTTATTTTAATACTTTTTTATAACTTGAGTTTTCATATGCATTTTAAGGTGAGATAACATCTGAAATTAAGAGTAAACACATTGTATTAAATATGTATACTTAACGTTTTAATTTTATCTCAAGATTTTTATTTGGGAAAATAACATTTTTTTCTTCTCAAATAAATGAATAGTTTTTTTTTGTTCCTTAATTATTTTAATACAAAATTGAAGTAAAAGAAGCACAAAAATGAACAATTGGAACAATTATTGATAAATTTGTAAACTTTTTTCGAGGATGTTTATTAAATTCTGGATATTACTTGACCAATTTTTTGATCAAGGCTTGCTTTTAATGTAAACCTTTTTCGCAAAATTATTTGTATTATCAATAATATATACCATTTGATACAAAAACACTTTATTGTTTGGCAAAAAATAATGAGAATCAAATTTGCTATATTTGCAGTATCCGATTTTTCTTCGTAATTTTATTGTATACACTGTTATTGGGAATTAACATAATAAAACAATTTATAAAAATGAAAGTTGTATATATTTGTATAAATTCTTTTTTAGGGTCATGTAATTTTAAACTTCTAGTTTAAATTGCAAAAATAATGCTTCCCTAATGATCACAATCAAGAGCTTAATAATCTAAAGCAAATATTGTCTATACTTTCGTGTAAAAATTTTTGTTTGAATAATCGAGTTTGCCTAGTAACTTCGTCATTGAGCTCGGTATAAAGAATTACAAGTGTCAGTCACGAGAACCCTCTTCAACTGATCATAATCCTCTTTAAGTAACAACAAGAAAATTGTTGAATTATGTCAAATTTTGTTGTGCTAATAGTATGTTACTGTTGTCTAATTTGTGCTCCATTTGTGAGACCCCAATACCGTCAGCGAATGTCAATAAGAAATCGAATACTACGTTCAACTTTTGCGGATAATCAACAAAATTGGCTGAGTGTTTCCAATCCAAGTGGCCTCTTTTGTGTTATAAATTTTCTGAAAAATCGTTTGCCAACTTCACAATTTGTTTCTGTGGGATTGTTGCACACAAAGCCCCTGTCAAAGGACAGTAATACGATTTTGCGCGAAATAATCAATGAATTTGCGTTGTATTTGTTGCACGGCGATTTAGATCCCGACGGACATCAGGACAACAATCCAAATTCAATTATTTTAATTGACGACTTTTTTAGCCTGGAAAATAGTTCTTTCAATTATCTCGATTTGTGCTCGAGTAAATGCATTTATGTTGCAGTACTTACACAGGTGTTTAAAGATGAACAAGAATTTTTCAAATCATCTAATCAGTGGATTCAGATGTTCTGGTATCACGACGTCGCAAATGTTGCGATAATTTATCGGATACGTGACAATTTTTACATGAGCAAAAGTGTTGCGTTCAAGTCGAACGCACCATGCGAGCCATCACCGCCAATATCGTTTGGAATATGTCAGTCAGGATGGAAAAATTGGATTAATTATAACGTTCCGTTGAAATTGAATAATTGCACGGTAAAATCAACATTGTTGAATATTTAAAAATAGCCTTTTCAATATTATAAGTTATTTATCAGTTATAATACAATTTTGTGACAACAATTGTTTATTCAAAAAGTAATTCAAAAAAAGAACGAACAAAAACAGGTTTTAGAAACTTGATCACACTAAAAAAATCAAACATTCAAAAATTGTGTGATCATCCGAGCTCTTTTATTTAAAAATTTATACACAAAATCTTTTATTTACAATTTTATTAATTTACATGCCTTTGTCAAACATATTAAAAGAGCAACGTGAACAAAAAAATGGATTAATATCTCAAAAAAAACTTTTTACACGTATTTGAATCATGAAATTAAACAAAAACATTGAAGCGATTAAATTATAATAGCATATATCATTTTTGAATATCATTTTTAATATAAAATCGCAAAATACTTTCAGTTTATTTTCTTTGCGTATTCAGAGAGAGAGTCTTTGTACCATTTATTTTCCGGTTAACATTCACCCCAGTTTATGGTGTATAAATACCGATTTATGACGTATCGACTGCAATGATATTCTAGATGAAAATGATTGTACATTTGAAGTATTATAAGGAATTAACATAATAGCATATAATAAACAACTTGAAAATCGATAGTCACATAATTTAAAGTTTAATTTCTAAACACGTAATCTGTTTGCTTATTATTTTTCATTGAAAATTACTTTAAATTAAAATTATAATGTAATATCATTTTTTACAACTTAAAAAATAAGTTATTAAATGAAAGAACACTTTTTTGATAAGAAATTGAAATACTTAATTACAAGCATGACAAATTAATACAATTACTTTTTTTTACATTTGTTTAACATTTGATAAAAAAATCATAATTTAAATTTTAGTTATAATTCGTGTTATTTCGATATAAGATTTTCTGTAGTATAAAAAAATTATTCAGTTGTTACATTATTTTACTTTCAATTGTTGTTGTTTAAGTTATCTGTAAATTGTGGTTACTTGTAAATGCATATGTACACACATAATATGTACTCAAGAAACTAAATATAAAATTTGCTTTAAAAGACACACGGAGTAATTGAAGTTTATAGATGCTCGAGATTTTACTTTAAGATTACTTTCATGAAGAGAATGTAGATGAGTTGGATGGCAAAGTAATTACTTTCTTACTCCAAATTACCGACTTCAACTCTTAATTAGGAATTTTTTTCAAAAAACCACTTATTTTTTCATTTTGTGTGCATCATTTTCACGATTTTTCGTATAATATTTCATAACTCATAAAGAAACAATAAAAGATTTTTTTTTTATAAAGTTAATTAAATTATTGGAAATTAAATTACTGCAACAAAAAAAGTTATAAATGCAAGTGTTTTTCAAAATGCTAATAACTATTTATTTGCATTTTTAACAAAAAGTTTAAATAACAAAACTTTTGTTATTAATTGATGTAAAATTAGCAATTAATTTCAAATTGCTAATTTTTAATTATTGTGAATTATTAAAGTTATACAATTTTATAAATAAACTTGTTTTCAATTAGTGATAAAGTTTCTGTATACGGGCAAATCTCTATAACTTTTAACCTACCTGTTCCTCGCATTTCACTTCAATTTAGTGGAT
>JABFPM010005807.1:0-10828 GCA_022817325.1 Idris sp. 1 HC-2018
TATATTGATGTTGATTCATTGTTCCCTTGACAATATAGAGATCTCCAACACCTTCAGAACTGATGACTGACCAAACCATTATTTTATCTGGATGTTTGACGCGTTGTGTAATGCAGTCAGCATGATATTTGTCGTTAAGTCGTCTACAAACAAACGTTCTTTTATCTGATAAAATCTCAAAAGTGGATTCGTCTGAAAAACAAACCTTAATACATGAAATTAAAACTTTTCTTTTAAAATCAAAAATTTATAGAAAAATTATCGAAAAACTATTCAAAAATTATTGAAAAATCATTCGAAAATAATACTTTAATATTAAAAATTACCTAATTGTTTAAGGCGACGTTGGACAGTTCTTGCAGACACCAAAATATCTGCTTTTGAAGCTTCATTTTGAATGAAAGAAAGACCTTTTTTCTGTTACTTAAGCAAATATCACGAATTTGACGATCATTTCGAGAAGTTAAAATTCTTTTTCTACCACACCGCTGGACTCTGTTAAGTTTGAAAGTAACTGTCTTGTTTATACCAATAGAAATGCGATTAACACTGCTTTTACTTGTATTCGTCATACACGCTATATCTCTTTGTGATGTGTTAGTGTGGACTAAAAGAGTTTCGATTTCGGTTATTTTTTCTTCGGTCAAGTCTTTTCTTTCACCCATTGTAATCAAAATTAATCCACAAAAGATAGCACACAATAAATAATTATAAATTAGATATATTTTACACATAATATACAATAAACTATGACAATCTTAGCTGATGAATAACTAACTGATAAATTGCAAATTCAAAACATTAAATTGTAAAAGAGAATTTGTTAACAAATAATCACAGTAACATAAACTGTAATAAAATTTGAAAATAATTATCTGTTATATAAAATGTATATTTATTATTCATATCAATTTTATTTTAAATACACCAATTAAAAAAAATTTAAAAAAATAAATTTTTCATGTTCAATTTTTTCTGTTATTAAAAAAGAAAAGTGAAAAAATTGGCTGATAAAGAAATAAAATCCTGATTTAAGTCATTTTATGATATAAACATTGAAATAAAAAAGTAGCATTTGTATTAGGATTTATATGCTGAAAAAAAAATTCAAGTTAAAAATTTAGTCTTCGAACCCTCTAAAAAATGTTGATTTTAGCCAAAATGTAGCTATTTTTTCAAAATAGCATAACTTGTTCAAAAATTATCGAAAAACTTTTTTTTTTAAATTTTAGATAAAAGTACACAGTTTTTGAAAATTTTATAGTCATATTTGTTACGTTACGTATTACAAAATTAAAGCGACTCAAACTTGAGGAATTTTTGCTTGTCCAACAGCGTCTTCTTCAGGGTCAAAAATAACCCTCTGGTGTCAAGTTTTGATAAAATTAAATAAAAGGGCTTAAAAGACGATGAAAAAAGCTAAAGATACCTCTAATTGAAAATGAATTTTGACCAAAATTTACTCAAGTTACAACAGTTTGAAAAATGGCAATTTTTTCGTAAAATTAAGTGTGCCTAATAATTTGGCAGGGTACTGTAATATAAATGAATGATTAAAGTTATGCTGTTTACTAATTTTCCCATACTTAATGTGACAAACCTGATAATATTTGAATAAAAAATGGCTTATTTTCAATTCGTTAAATAACTATAAATTTTTCATTAAATCATTTTGGTGTATGTTTTTTCTGATTGTGCATATCTTTCCCTTTAAAAATCACTAAATAAAAGTTTTTGTCGATAATTCCTCGAATAGTTATGATTTTTTTAAAAAAGTACAAATTTTTGAAAATCAATTTTCAATATTTTTTTAATAACAAATAAACAATGATTTTTATCGATTTCTAATTATGACAGTCATGTTCCTGACAGTTTAAACTTTCGATTTCATTGTCCATAAAAGTTAATTTATCTTAAATGGTTTTTTTATATAATGTAAAAGATTTTATATAATGTTAAATTTTTAGATGTGGTGTGTTAAGGGTTAATAAACATGTAATTTTCAGATTTTGTCTGAATTTTAAAGTTTTCGTTGTAACACAGTAATATAACCTAAATGTCATCTTTTTAAAAAGCCTCCTAGTAATTCATTAACTACTAATCTGTTTTAAAAGTAAGTAATAAGAGAAGATGTAATTAAAAATGAAGTAAATTCGCTTAATTTTTTTTATATTTATTAACTTATGCATTTATTGGATCTGAAAGATTCATTGGATAAACAACACGTTATTAAATTTTACACAACAAGTTTAAAATTCAACTATACTATATTGTGTGCAACCAGATTGAACATGTTGTTGAATTTCGCAGCATCTGACTTACTGTGAACATTTAAACGATAATTTAAATATTATAAACCAAGCTCTAATAGGGTTTGGTTCAACTTGAAACTAAAAAGGGGAAAGTGTATAATTTTTTGACATTTTCAAATAATTCTATTTTGCATGTTGATTATTTATAGCAGTACAAAAGAAAAGTATTAGACAACCTGTATTACGTAATTATGCAAATTGTGTAATTCACCAACTTACATTTAAAATATATGCCACCTAGCTCACGATGAAGTGTCTTTCATTTATAATGGAAACATAACATAATCAAAATATCGTTATTAATAACCAAACTTATTACTTATATTCAAATAATAGTATTATTAACATTAATATTAATGTAATATAATGTCATGTAGTTTAGTTTATACATTTTAATGCAAAAGTTATAGTAATCAATATTATATTTTATTTGTTTCCAGTTTTTTCCATAGGTTGTAAAGTGCATATTTTCTTGATAACTGAAAAATATTCCTGAAGAAATGTTAGTATCAAAGTGTATATGATATCACTTGAAAAAACTCAATTTATATGAGAAAAATCAGTCACAGTTTTGGTTTTATTATAGTTCAGATTCCAGACGTTCTCTTGTGGCTTGTTATACTACTGAACAATAAAGTCTCTTAGCCAGGAATGCAAAGTCGCTAACACGGTATTCGGGCACTCCCAAAACAGAGCAACAGCGTCATTCTGGCGCTCGATAAACCAGCTTGCATTGTTACGCAATTAGTGAAACGGAATCCAAAACAGAGGTAACATTCTTCCGGCCAAGTTCCTGCTCCCATATTTATGAAAAGTTCAAAATTAAATGTGTATGGACACTATCGTCAATCAATTTTGCAAATAACAAAAAAATATGTCTTATTTTTAAAGTCATCTTTCTCTTTGACTTCGTCCCTTTAAGAATTAATTCTTAAACTCAAATTTTTTCGTAATAAAATTTTGTTCGTTTTTTTTCCATCTGACTTTCAACTTCTATGCAGAAGATTGAAATTCAAAATTAAAATTCTCTCTTTTGTCGCTTACTTTACAAAACTTTTAATGCACGTTGCATAAATATTCGTCACGATTTGAGCATTAATATTAATATTTGTGACAAATTTGCATGCAAACAGGTTACGTGCGTTTGGTTTCGCAACTTACTAATACGCTTGAAATAATTCGCGACACTCATGACGTTGCAAGGAAAGTAGGATTTGCAACTTGTTATATGTACGTAACGAAGTTCAACGAAATATTAGTTACTATTGCAGTAGGTAAACAGATTGCCACATTGCACGTAATTATAAGCGACGCGCAGAATAATGTGTCGGCTAGAATGTACAGTTCGATTTGAATTATATATAATTTTGTTAGTTTGTGCAGGCGTTTAAGCGTGTTTTCGCATTTATAAAGGGCGGTTGAGTACGCGGTTTAAGTGCATTAAGTTTTATAGCCAAAATTTAATTTTCCTGAAACTTTATCAATTTTCTATTAAAAAAAAAGATAAATATTTAAAATCATCGAGAGGCAATTTTTTCAGTTAAAATGTATGAATATCTAATCCTGCAGAAAAACTAACACTTTTTGTTTGATTGAAAAATTGAATTTTTTATGGCAAAAGAGATGAAACATTATTTATATTCTATTTAATGACATATCATTTGACCTATAGACTCAAAAATTGGCCGCATTTCATGTTTCGAAAGCTTTGACGGAAGTGTACTATCAGAAAAATTGTCTTTGTATATAAAAATTAATCCTCTTTCAAACTCATAAATTTTTGCGATTGATTTTAAGTCAAAAGATCTTCTTATTTTGAAAACTAAAATCTAAGAAAAATAAATCGATATTTTTTTCGATGTCTCAGTTAAATTGCCGAATAAATATAGTTTACCACAGTGAAATATCAATACAAATAAGTAAGGTCGAAATTCTATTTGAATGGTAACCCGCCATTTGATGAGAATTTTGTGGACTGATGTACAATTTAAATTCTGATTACGATTGTCAAAAAAGAAAAAAAACTAACAAAATCGAGTGGTTCTATTTTGTCGCAGATAATTGACAAAACTGCGTATTTTTGCCGAACATTTAATTTTTCAATTCAAATGCACACACACTTTCATGAATACACGATTAATAGATACTCTTCACGTCATAAATTAATCCAAAATCGCGAGGTCAGATTTGAAAATGTAATTCATCATAAGGAACATCGAAATTCATCTGTTGATCTTCCTGATGCATTTCGTTCCAAAAAACTAATCAGACACATTAAGCAAATCGTATTTGCATTTTCACCCAACCTTAAATTTTATACGATCTAATTTAAAATATGTTTTCCACTATAAATACACTGTCAATAAAATTAATATACAATTTCTTTTTTGATATATTAAATGAACTCTTGTTATACATAAAATTGAAGTTGTGTAAGCTAAAATAAGATTGTATTATTATTAAAAAAAAAATCTCTCTGAAACCATTAGTTCAATATGGCTAATTGAAATTGTTTACACGGGTTACTAATTTACTTGAAATCTTTAGTTATAATATGAAAATTAAGACTTAGTTGAGCTATTCCAAAATCATGTACAAAAACATGTCAATCGGTTAAGAGTCGGTCAATTAAAAAAACAAACAATTTTGTGAAAAAATGTATACGAAGATCAGACATCCAGTTAAGGATTGGTTCAATCCTTTTGGGAGAACGGGACAACTTGGCGTGAAAATGTCAGCGCAACCGTTTTGGTACAACCGTTTTGGAGCAGGTAGGGATTGCAAATTTATCGATTTTTTGATTTTCAGTAAATCGGTAAATTATTTTATTAAAAAATCGGTAATCCGGTAAATTTTTTCTAAGAAACTTTTATTATCTACAACTCAAATAACATTTATAAATCAACTATACATATGTACAATATAAATAATAATTATTTACTTGGATAAAACATGATCTCAAAAAGCTTATTTTATCTATAGAATTGTCTCTTAATCGAGACTGGACTTTTATACAAAATAAACCATGTCCCCAGAAAGCTCTTTTAGAGTTAAAACTTGATGGCTTAATGTTTTTCAAATAATGAAAAACTACAGTTAAATACTTTCCTTTGACTTTTTCTTCTTCAAAAAAATATATTTTTGAGTACCAATTGCTTACATACCATCTTTCTTACATAGATAATTCTCTTTCGAGAGAGAAGACGTTGTTGCATTGGAGCAGAAAAAATTAGTATTATTTATATCTTCATTCGCATTATGTATAGACATTTTATCTACAATTTCAACGATGATTTTGGGATAGCTCGACAGGGGTATACTAAAGGGGGGACAGAACTAAAATTTAAATTCCGAATGTAAGTTCTTTTTTCCGATTAGACCGTTCTTTAATCAATATCTATGTTTTAGTTACCGTTTTAACTAAGTCCTTAATATCTTTGTAACCAATTGTCCGATCATGAAATTTTTTTGTAAAATGATTAGGTCAATGATGGAAATCTAGTTTTGCATGTTAGGTCAAAAAAAATTATAGGGATCCCCCTTCCTTTTTTTATGGTGTGAAAACTGGTATTTTTTTGTTTCTAATAAGAGACTAGTGCCTTTGTTTCACTTTTTTCATTGTCATTTTTTTCGTGTTTTTAATTGGCCAGAGCTACTACAGTACCTCCTGAAATTCTTTAGATGAATTATATCGTTACAAATCTTATAAATATTGTGAGCATTGCAGAATATTTCTTTATAAATGTTGTGAGCATTGCAGAATATTTCTTTGATGCCAACTATTTTATAATCAAATCTTTGTCATCCAATTTCGAACGGGACTACTATTTTTGTGTATTTCAGAGGTCAACAAATAAGAACAAAATGGTCCCAAAGATGTGCTTTAGCCACAATTTTTTCGATTTTTTTCACGGATAACATCAAATTTATCAAAGTTTACTCTCTGTTGAAAAATATTTTTCACGGTTAAAATTAAACAAATTTCAGATAAAAAAAGGAAATGTTTTAAAATAATATTGCATCTGTTGGTCAGCAGTAATAACTCTACAACAATAAAAAAATTGTATAAAACGTCTTACGACCGTAAATTTTTCGTGGACACAATAAAACGTAGTAGTGCTTGATTTATAGTATTTGCGTTTCATTCGACTGATTACTGCACAAAACTTTTTTTTTCAAGCAACGTGCGAAGTTAAATGATCGCAGTAAAGTGAGCATTGTTCGTTGCACCGTTGTGTGATATAAATTGAAGCATTGGCATTTATCCACGCGAACAATGAATGAAAAATGCAACGCACAATCGGCAGGCAAAGTGGCAAATACGGGAGTTGCCCGTATGACAAGCAAGCCCGCATTCCAATACTTTTGCCAAGTTATGCACAAAAGCGAAAACTCGCAACAGACTTTCGAAAATTCGGCCGAAAGTTTAAACACCGGCTTTGCTTTAGGGTAACCAAAGGCTAGTGCCAAATTTAACTCTGTTGCGAAATCTGCTTCGGCAATACTCGTATAGGGTCGTTTTAACTGGCGTCACGCGCAACCCGATTCACGTACGTAAAATTGGATAAAGCAACATCATTAGCGCATCGGAATTCTGGTAACGAGCGACGCTCGTAGTCATTGTCTGCGGCCTTCTTTGTTGTTTGGTATTCAGCTGACAAAGTTACCCCGGTTTGCCTGCAAATTCGAGCAAAATAAACAGAAATGGATAGTCATTCTCTTCATTTAGTGACGTCACGTAGTTGACGAGATCTTCCTCTTAGCTCGCAAATGCAACAACGTCTTAAAAAGAAATTTAGAGGTCGTATCTAGTTACTCATTTAAGGATACATGTACTCGGACAGTTTACTTTGTTTTCTTCTCTTTCGCTACATTTATTTCGTTGGAAGGAAAACTTTAAACAAAGAAATTAGGGTCAAGTTATCACATAGGTAAGTGAATAACTCTAAAAATAAATTTCAATTTTTTAAAGCATTCAACAAATTTCAAAAACTGTTGCATTGAATGATGAATTTATTGATGAAAATTTGATGTAAAAATGTGCACAGTAATTACAAAATACCCTTAATTAGAATTTTAAATGTAAAAAGTTTAACTTTTGAACCTTTCATTATTTTTGAAAGTAAATGAAAAAAATGGTCTATTTTAATTTAAAAAGGTTATTAACTTTTTTCTCTTTATTTTGCAATAATTATCAGGTTTAATTCTTCTATTAAAATTGATATTAATATTATCAAAGTCATTTATATTGGTAAATGATATTTTTATACAATTTTTAAATGATTGCAGTCCAAATTATCGTTCTCGCACAGATATATATATATAACGGTAACAAATTAGAAACCACTTAATTAATGAGTTCATATTATACACTATTAAATTTAACGAAGTTTTCATTAAATGTATTTAGGTCAATATGTAGTATGAATT
Source organism: Idris sp. 1 HC-2018 (assembly GCA_022817325.1). Taxonomy (NCBI): domain Eukaryota; kingdom Metazoa; phylum Arthropoda; class Insecta; order Hymenoptera; family Scelionidae; genus Idris; species Idris sp. 1 HC-2018. The sequence goes on from JABFPM010005807.1 coordinate 7,743, forward strand.
ATTTCATCAAATTTCATGCTGAAGAACAATTAATTTAATTTTTAATTTTTCTTTTTTTGAAAACTTTTTTTCGTTCACTTAATTTTCGACTTAAAAGCTTAATAACTTTATTTATTATAAAATTCCATAAGCTTTTCTATAAAAGAAATTCAATTACACGATATAATTAAGTAGCGGGACGATAAAGTGTCAGCGTGTACTCTGTTAAAATATAATCCACGATACACGTAAACCGTTCAAGTGAAAGAACTAATCTGGTTTCGTGAAACTTTTTTCCTATATATATTTGTACAAAAAATATTCCCTCCGTTTTTTTGTTTTTTATTTTTAGGTTCTACAAAAGTGAAAAAGGTCCACAGATGGAAATATTTTCCGTTGCAACACGACGCTATTAAATAATCTGTCTACATTTTTCGATAAAAAAATTACCATCATAAACAAGTTTGAATTCAATTTACGGCACAAACTGAAATTGATAGGCTCTTATTTTACAATTGGTATTTATAGGAAAGATATTAAAGTTTGATTGTTGTATAAGTTTTCGATAGGCAACAGATTATTGACTGTTTTTTTTTGTATTTACGTAGAGCCTTGTTACTTGGCAAACCAATTTTGTCGACCATACGAAATTGTTCGGAATATTGGTACAAAAATACGCTAGGTGGCTTTGTAAAAGTCACAACAAAATGGCCTTTATCGATGTTGCACTCAATCAGCAGAGTAGCAACTGTTCTTCTTGCGGGTATTGAATACAACAAAGGCCATTTGTATTCGGTTTCATCGTAATTGTTGTTTATGCATAACACTTTGCTGTTTAAATGATTTTAAATTGAATAAATAAAATCTAACACAGTATTAACATTATTTGTTAGTTTTGTAACAAATTTCAAGTCATATTAGCCGGAACAGAAATTAATGAGATTAACACTAAAAAAACGAGAGATTTCACAGTAACAACATTCCTTTCAATGCAGTATTTTAAACAAAAACATTTACTCTATGAATATGAGTTCTTTTCAAGCTTTAAATTTAATCAGCTTATCTCTTTTGCAAAATAATATAATACATTTGGAATTATAAAAAATACTTTCTTTGTTGGTTTGATGTATAAAATCATTTTTGTAATAATGTTTGGGATTTTGATTTTTAATTAAATTAGTTTTTTTTCTATTGTTTTTCTTGTCTGCATTTTATTTTAATTATTACTTAATAGCATTGAACGAATTTATTGAAACAGATTTATAAATAATACATTAATTACATTAATTGCCTATATTTAATTATATGTGGAAATTTGTAAGATTGTTTTCCACAAAAAAGATGTTAACATTCCCTGGTTTTTAACTTAAGAAACTTGTTTAATATTTATAATATTTTTCTTGAGATGTCGTCATAGAAATGACTTAGAACTTTACAATTAACTTAATTACAAAGTTACTAAAATCACTGAAATAATTTTATAATAAGATTGTCATAAAATTTTATATTCTATCTAATTATTTTTGCTGTGTGTTCTCTAAGTTATAAAATGAAGTGAGTTTAAATTTGAATTAGTTAAGCATTCAATTTACTTAACAGAAACATTTAATAAATGCGTAACGCTCAGATTCATTTTATGATACCATATTAGTGAAACATTCTGTGTTACAAGTTTCGGTAAAGAGCTTATTTTAACCCTTGAACGTGAAACCCCGGTAAGCAAAAAAACTGACAATTCTTATTATATATTTTTCTTGAATATGGTTTTTTAAGTGCGAATGCATATAAATGACATTCAAAAATTGTTGTTTTTTTGAGAGAGAGAAAAAAATCAAATAAAATAAACAAACAAAAACTTACTTTGAACTTTAAGTTCTATTTAGGATTTTTTTTTAAAATAAAATTCATTTGTTTTCTAATCTTAAGAAACTTTATTAAAGTAAGCAAGTTAAATATTTAATCTCTATTGAGGAAGAAAATTAGGACTAGATGGAAACGTTGATTAGGATATTTCCAGCCTCGTTTTCTTGCTTGCTTTAATAAGAATTAGATTAAACTGTAATTATGAATTTGATAAAATATAATAGTTTATTAAATGCACAAATAGACCAAAATTATGAATACAAATAAAAATAGATATAAAAACTATATCATATTACTTATTTACTTTATTTTCCTTGAAACTGAATTGATTATAAAATTTTTATTCAGTTAACACATTATTATACTGTGGAAAACAACAAATTTGTTCTTTTAGTTTTCGATTGAAATTAATTTAAAAAAAATATTTGTTGGGTAAAAGACGTGATTACGTGACCTAACCTAGGAAGCAAAATATTGGTGGCACGATGTCGGCCAACATCGGATGACATTGTCAGGCAATGTCGAACCAGTATCAGGCCAATGTCGGAATGTAACACTTAGTCGACATCGAAAGACAACATTGCTTCTGCATAGCCAGACAATATTGTTCCAATGTTGTCTACCAACATTGGTTCATTTCCACGTAACTAAAAAACATCGCGATAAATCCAATTATTTATTAAATTTTAATTATTCTGTACACTTTAAATTATTTATAAGTTATTTAAGAGACTATGTAAAATAACTTTTACTTTATTACATACATTAACCTTGTTTTTAATATTTTTTTTAAGAAAAAATTTCTGTTGCAGCTAGAAATCGAACTCTGGTTCCACATTTGACAAGCCGGATTTTTATACACTTAGCTATGACGGTTGACTGATTTCCATGAAATTATGTTGAAGTATACAGAAAAGTTTTCAAATATATAAAAGAAATGACAGAAACAGATGAAAACTTGAGAATGTACATATTTTACTATTGCCAATTTTGAACTGAAAAATATTTAGAATAAGGGATGAGGGGTAGTAAAATTTGTTAGAGAATGGAAATATTTTTTTAAAAAAAATAGTTGAATATATCTTTAAAAAACGACTTCTATAGTTAAATACTTTTAGCTACGAATGTTTTAAGTTAAGGGTAGTTATTAGGGGTGGAAAATTGATTAATTATACAGCATTTTTTTTGTATTAATAATTATAATAATAATGCTCAAGTTTTTTGTGTTATGAATTTTTTTTATT
>JABFPM010005808.1:0-10827 GCA_022817325.1 Idris sp. 1 HC-2018
TGTATTCTAATATTAAAACATAAAACAATTGAAAAACGTTCTTAAAGTTATCGAAAAATCAGTATTTGAAACATATTTTAAACTTTAAAATCTATCTCCTCCTTGGATTTTACAGATAAATTTATCGAGTTAACGTATTTTGAAGTAAAAAACCTTGTTTTACAACTTGACGGTGAGAAAATTGCAAAACAAATGATACTTAGTGGATTTTAGGTGCCCGGGCCCCATTTAAGGCCTTTTTTCGGGCCCAAAATATTGATAATTTAAAACCTCGTGACCAACTTTATTACTATATAAAATATTTTTAAGATCGGGCAACTTCTTCTGGTACCTAATTTCCGTACCCTGCGGTCCCCTTAAGCAAATCCAAAATAATAAGGGTTAAAAATTCTGACGTTACACTTCAGAACCCGTAAATTTATATGCGTCACATTATCTACTAGGGTGAGTCAACAAAATTTTCAAGCTCGCTAAAATTGTTCTTCAGCATACAAATAAGACACAGGAAAAGAATGATCATTTTTATTAAAATTTATACTGAGTGAAAGTACTCTAAACAACACATGTTTGGCTATTTTTGGACATACTAAAACATCACAAAAAAATTAATCGATAAATATTATTTGGACTATTTTTTATAAGTTGATTAACGAATTTTACTGATTGTTTGCTTACTACGTTCTTATAAATTTCATTTACACGCAGTTAATTTTATAGAAATTAATTAAAAATTTTAAAAACACACTACCGGTCAAAAATTTCGGAAACTCTAAAACAGTTAAATTTTTTCATCATTTGAGCCTGAAATAATTACGTCATTTATGCAGATAATTTTTTTTTTTTTTCTAAAAGATTGAAATTTCAGCTTTCAAATTCTCTTAAAACTTTACTTTGCTTGATTCTAGGGGATGTTAAATTTTAAAATTTGTAGATGAATGTTATCATAAGAAGGAATTTTTTCCTTCGGATTTTGAGGAAATTTTCCATTTTTTTCTTGCAAGCACAATAGAAGAACGCGATGAAGTGTACCATCAAATCTAATGAGCGGTTGAATCGTATACGAATGTGTTAAAGCATTTTCTGACTGACCGATAGCAATAACCTTTTTAATAATTTTCTGATCTAACGACCTTCCGGTATGCATTTTATATTGAAAGCCAGATTAGTCTGTGTTATAAATAAATGGAAAAAAAGAAGATTTTTCTTCGTTAACCTCTTTGACAAAATCTTCTGCGGCCTTTTTGATCTCCGTTTCTTGTCGTTTACATTTTGGAGTAACAAAAGTATTTATCTTTCGACTTACTATGCAATTATTTTTATTAAATCGAGTAACTCAAGACGCTGAAGCTTTGAAATCACACAATTGTACTTCATGTTTCGTTTTATGAGCCCAATAGCGTAAATCTCAATCATGAAGAATTTTAAAATATAGTTTCGCGTCATGAAATTTTTTTAATACAGTAGCATGAATATTCTTCAATTTTTCCCTTCGTGTTCCATTAGAATTAATAAATCGAAGAAATTTATCTAGTTTATTTCGCACTGCTTGATCACTATTGCAGTCCGAAAATGTTTTTTTAAAACGTTTTTTTGCAGCCAACTTGTCAATGTTTCCAGTAAACGCTCTGGTATTCATGTTTGAGTCATAGTATTGTATGTTACAGTTTGTTATTGGTAGTGATTTCTCGGTAAACATTTTTCTGGTTTCAGTTTATTTTTGTTTAAGGCGATTAACGTGGTTCAAAAAGCGGGAAAATATTTGCGATGTTCTGAACAGTTCTGAGCAAGTAGCGAGCTCTAGCGATTATTTTGTTATTAATAATAATTTAACCGAAAATTCTAATCATCAAATATATAGTGATGATCAGTGTTTAAATCAAGTTACCAACCGAGATAATGGTGAAACTTTAAACAATGAACCCTATCTCGATATAGAGATGGATACATCATCACATGAATTTAGTAACGAAGAAAGCTGCAACACTAACACTGTACTGGACGATACTGATTCACTGAATGTTTCTAATGCTGATGAAAGTATTTCAGGACATCGCCAGATTGTTAATCTTGAACATGTAATTGTTGAATTGCACAAACTCATCGATAATCACGTCGGCGAGAATTCACGTTGTCAATTCAAAGATTGGAGATTGCTCAAGATTGATAATGTAGGACTGAAGACACGCTTATTTTTTCGATGTCAAAATTGCTCATATGAAGACAATTTTTATGCACAAGGTGACATTTCTGGTGTCTTGGATTTAAACAGAGCCGTTGCTGCTGCTACTATTACAAGCGGTATTGGGTATGAAACTTTCCGTGAAATCTTAGCGGCAATGAATATTAAATGCATGTCTTCTAATACGTACATAAAAGTTCGCAGGGAAATGACTCCGATATTTAAACTTTTAGCTGAAAAAACAATGGCAGATGCAGCAGCAGATGAAAGAAGAAAAGCCATTGCAAAAGGTCGATTTATAGTGCACCGCGGTGTAAAGCTGGGGTTAATAACAGTCACCATCGACGGTCAATGGGGTAAAAGGAGTTATAATGATAGTGGATTTGATGCCTCATCTGGTTCTGCTGTAATAGTAGGAAATGAAACTGGAAAATTACTATTTACTGCTGTTCGGAACAAACTTTGTTCCATCTGCGACTTCTATGCGCGGAAAATTTTACCTCCTAGACCTCACGTATGTTACAAGATGTTTGATCGTAACGTAAGCTCAACAAGGATGGAATCTGACATTATAGCTGAAGGATTTAATTGCAGCATAGAAATGCATGGACTTATATACGAAGTAGTTGTTGGTGATAACGATGCTAGTGTTCATGCAACTATACTGAACAACAATCCGTACGCAGAATTTAACATCGAAGTTCAAAAAGCTGATTGCACCAACCATCTGTTCCGTAATATGTGCAGAAAAATTCAAACATTATCGAAAACTACTGATCCTAAATTTCTACGAAACAGAGAATTTTCCAATCTACGCAAGCTTATTGTCAGCAAAACTCGGGAAATTAAAATCGAAGAGGATAAAGCGAGAATTAGAAGGCAAAACGAAGAAGAAAATCAAACGGAGAAAGCTAAAAAATTGTCTGACGATGTAACTTTTATAATAGATCACGTATTCGGGAACCACCATGAATGTCAATCTCGTGGTTTTGATTGCAATTCTAACACAGAAGAAATGACAAATTACATCCCTAAGTTCAAACATTTCGGCCTATATGACAGACTCTTGGAAATTATGAATTATCTCGGTCGTAGTGCAGAAAGTTTATTATTACATATGACAAACAATCTTGCTGAATTGTTCAACTCTATTATATGCAAAACAATTGCAGGAAAGCGTATTCTTTTTGGTAAACTAGATTCTTTCTTCGCTCGTATTTACGCCGCAGGAGTACAGTTCAACACATGGGAAGTTATAACAGAATTGAATAAATTTTTATATTGTACAAAGTACGATGTAGCAGAACAAGTAGAAAAGCAACGTCAACGCGTTGTTGCAAACAACAAATTGCGCAGACAAGGAAATAAACGAAAGATATTACATAAACAAAATGGGACTACCGAACATTATGGACCGAATTCGCAACAAGTTTTATCATCCGAAGTTTTAGAGAGAGAGAAAGCGAAAGAAATGGCTCGATTACGTAAAAACGCTCAGGAATGGAAAGAAAATGAGCCTACTGATCAGAGTAATTTAGTAAGATGGCGAATAGTTCAAAAAAATATGATGACTGCATCCAATTTCGGCGAGGTATGTCGTCGGAAAGAAGATACACGTACAGCCAAATTGGTCTGTAAAATTTTGTACCAGCCTTGTACCAAAAACACGAAAGAAATGGAGTATTGGGCTGATGTGGAACCGCAAGTAAGAGAAAAACTTTCTGCGGAGCTCAAAAAGAAGATTCAAAGTTGTGGTTCATTTATAGTGTATCCATTTTTAGGTGCAATGCCTAATGGTTTGACCGTAGACGATGAATTAGTTACGATTAAATGCCCCTATAAAGCGAAAGGACTTACAATGAAAGAGGCATTAGAAAAACACAAAGATTTGAAGAAAATTTTTGATAAAAAGAACCCAGAATCGATGAATAAATCTCATCATTATTATTATCAAGTTCAAGGCCAATTGCACATAGCGAAAAAAGACAAATGTCACTTTGTAGTGGGAAGCGATAAATCAATAAAAAAAGTTCTTGTCGAGAGAGATGATGATTTCTGGAACGATCAAATGGAAAAACAGTTAACACGATTTTACATGGATGCTACGCTCAAAGAAGTAGTTGAGCGCAGAAAATTGAAACACATGCCACTAATAGAACCTGACTGGGTAGTTGATGCAATAAAGCGAAAACAAGAAATTGAAATTCCAGATAAAATTACTAAAAAAAGGAATAAACCATCCAAAATAATTGATGTTCAACAAACAAAAATAATTGATGCCCAAAGTGATCTAACAGTCAATCTGACAAAAGAAAATTGTCCACAGAACACTAAATGTATAGTTGCAAAGAATAATCCAAACCATAATCTTAAAAACCAGCTATGGGTTACAGTCGAGCAAGAACGAGAAGAAGATGATTCTGTAATTTTTGTAGGTTGTGAAAAGCAACCTGAAGATAACACTGAGCTTCGCAATATTATTTATGAACTGCAATTCGACAATACCGATCTGACTCTTCTGCAAAGAAATATTTTAACCGCAAACAATTATGTGAATGATGAGTCGGTTGATGCTTTTTTAAAAGTTATTAAAAACACTAACTCGTGGATCACTCAAAGTGTTTTGAACATACTAAGTCCTAGAAGAATCATTCCAGTTCTGAATGAAAGAAGTTTACAGATTATCGGTGGAAATGATAGCAGGCACAGGCGATGTTTGTACTTTGATGGCGAAAAACTGCGAATATATGATTCTATAAAAAACTATCCTTTTTCTGAAATAGAAAAACGATATATTGCTTTGCGTTTCCCAAGCGTTACACAAAATAACATTATATTGGAGAAAGTAACTTAGCAACCAGACGGCACAAGTTGTGCTATTTATGCAGCAGCTTTTGCAACCACAGTAGCTTTGAATGGAAACCCTTGCAATGAGCGGTATTCGCTTGATGTTGTGCTCATGCGAAAACATTTTCTAGAAATATTAACAAAAAAAGAGTTAATACCTTTTCCGACGTATAACTGAATCTAACTGAAAACAAGTAGTAATCCAGTAAAGTTCAATTAATTCATGAAGAATAATAAATAACTTCAGTGAATTAATCTGCAAGGATATAAAAATAAAGTATACACTAAAAACATATAAATATATTAAACAAAATTTAGACTTGTGGTACTCATTGTACTATTTGAAAAAAATAAATTATAATTCAGAGTCGTCAAGATTGATAAAGTCAAAGTAGAAAGTATTTATAAAAATCATAGACGTCAATTAAGACGTGAGCTGATCTTCAAAATAAATACTTTAGATTGAAGTTGACAGACTTCATGTAAACTAATGTAATTAGCAAATGTCTAAATTAGAGTTGTCAATGTCTACATAGGCTACAACAAATAAAATACTTTACTTTGGAGTCGACGAACTTAACGTAAGCAAAAGTGAGAAGGACACTTCCAATTCAGAGTCGTCTGCAAAGATGTGGCCTGGATTTGAAAAAAAATATACTTTGGAGTCGTCATAGTTGACGTGAGCCAAATTAAAAAATTCTGATTCCTCTAAGAATTGTGGGTTGAATTGAAAAAAAAGAACGTTACTTTGGAGTCGTCAAAAACTGACGTGAGCCACACTTACATAAAAGTTTCAAATTTGGAGTCATCTACAGGGATGTGAGCTACTTTTGAAACAAAAGAACTTTACTTTATTAATCGTCTAAAAAAAAGTAGGCTGAATTAAAAAAAAAATTTGGAGTCGTCAAAAATTGACGTGAGCCAAAGTAAAAAGAACAGTTTCAATTCAGAGTCGTCTGCAAAGACGTGGGCTAGATTTGAAACTTTATTTTGAAGTCGTCAAACTTGACGTGAGCCACAGTGAAAAGGACACTTCCATTTCGGAATCGTCTACAGAGACGTGAGCTGAATTTAAAACAAAAATTTTTAAATTGGAAAGTCAAGTAAAAAAGACATGGGCCGATTTGGAAAAAAATTACTTTGGAGTCGTCAAACTTGACGTGAACCAGAATAAAAAATTATTTTAACTTTGTAGCCGTGTGCAGCGATGAAATTTTATTTTTCAGAGTCATCGACATGAGCTGAAATAGTATATTGTGCTGCTAGCCATGAAAAGACGCTGTTTCGCGGCGTAGCGCACACGATACTTTTCATGCTTCCGCCTTGAAAATGTCTCTTTGAGTGGCATTTTTTTGTAAAATTTTGTATTACATTTTTATTTACTGTTTATTTTATAACTTTTAAACTATACGGTGTCGTTTTAACGTGCTTTTAGTGTTTTTTTTTGAAGAAAATTTGTTGTAAAATTTCTTTATAATTTTTTTATTATAATATTCATCAAATTTAACATTTGAATATACATATAACCGATGCAACTCAGTCGTAGAATCATTTTTTATTAAGATTACTTATATATTAAATGCACTTTATCGTAGATTTAACATTCTTATTGAGACTACATATAAATTAATCGCATTTTACATTTATTAATCTTTGGAATATATTTTAGCATGAAAGTATGATGATAAGAGAAAAAAAATTAAGTCGCGTTATTTATGAATGTGGAAGTGACAATTGTTGTAAATATAAGTGTATGTGGCTTGTGCTTCTTCTGGCTCGGTTTTGGGTTTTTTAGAACGATTAGATTCTTCATCGGTGATTTCTCTAAGTGGAGCCTTAGTCTTAGGGGGACAAATTGAAGCCATCACGTCGTCAAATCCATCATCAAAGTATTCTTTTTTGCGTATTTCAGGGTCTTCGTTTTCTGAAGGGTTTTGAGGAGATTTTTTTGATTCCGCATCTGCAATAAAAGCTATGTGAAAAATTTTTGTTTAATTTATAATATGATATTGTTCATTTTCGTTTCAAAATTTTACCTTGATTGTTCAAATAAGTAACCTGGATTTCTTCAAGAGTATCCTCAAAATCAGATAAATCATCTCGATGTTCATTTGGGATGACTTCCAGTGAACTTATGTATATATCTTTTGCTGTTTCTTCCTTTTTTTTCTTCACTTTTGCCAAGAGCCGTACATGGTTTTTCGGTTATTGCTGGAGTACTTGGTGCTGTGAATGATAAAAATTAAAAATTTTTATGAAAAATAAGAAAACACAAAATTCTGAAGTGAAAATAAAAAGATTGGAAAATGAAAATGAAACTAAAATTTACCAGTTTTTACGGCCATATCTTTTGTGACTAGGCGAGCATTGGTTTTTTTGTTGTTCATCGATTCGTCCACATACTTCATAGCAACCTTGGATGAAAGCCATCCTCCGTGGCGTTGCAACTGCACCAAGTCGGCTCCTCCGTCGCATAGCAAGGTCGCAGACGTGCGACGAAAACTATGCCCCGTGTATTCCTTATGGTTTGGCAAATTCAAAAATCGAGCGATTTTTTTGGGGGCTTCGTGGAGAGTGTGTTCACCAATCACTTGCCTCACACACTTCCCATGTTCTCGGTCGTATCGGATGAAAAATCTTTCCTCGCTGTAATTTTGAGGACGGAGATTCCGATACTTGTTTATCAGGTCACGGTAAGGTCCTTCGATGATGAATGACCGAGCTTTTTTGTTTTTTGCTTTGTCCATGGGAATTTTGACGACGAGGATATCTTCCTTATCTTCAACGTCATTCACAGAGAGCTTTATTAATTCTATAACTCTGCACGCTCCCATCAGACCCATTATCGCGATGACCTAATCGAACAAAAAAAGTGCAAAATTTTGTAAACAAAATGTAAACAAAAACGAATAAACGTGAAAAATAATTTGAAAATTAAAAGACGGAAAAAAAACGAAAATAAACAGACTTCAAAGAATTTTGGAAATAAAAAACAAAGAAAAAAAAATGAATGAAGTTGAATAAACAAAAATGAATAAACGTTGGAAAACTTTTAAAATAAACACAATATGATAAAAACAAAAATTAAAACAATAAAAAGTCAAATAAATAAAAAGAGGTTTTTGTCCACAGAAATATCAACAGTTCATTTACCTTGAGATCTAAATAAAGATCGTCTGGTGCAGTATTCAAAAATGTTTCCATCTCTTTTGCAGTGAAAACTTTTGCTTGTTTTTGTTCATAGCCCACCTGAAGCTTATTCACAAAAGCTTTGAGCTTTGGATACGATCCAATATCGATATTCTTTTCTTGGAGAAGCTTCGATTTTATCATCGAGAATGCACTCGAAACTGTGTTCGGTGCATATTCTCTCGATAATTTTTCGATGTATGCTGACACATACGGCTCCTCGTCCGAGGTTATGTTCAAACTTTTTTTCCAGCACAAATATTTTTGATACGCATCATCGTATCTTTTTGTCGAATTCGTGGGAATCATGCGTTGATTTATGCGATCTAACGCACCACGAACTTCGTCCGGTAACTCGTCGCTCATTTTCAATTTTGCACAAATCGCTTTTGCACTTAGCACAAATTCGATTTCGCACCACCGTACACAACGAATGATCACTAATAGTTTATGTTTTGGTTTCCGGGAATTCCAACGCCGCTTGAAAAATCAAAATATTGTGTCACGTGACACCACTTAAGCGATATCTCACCGTTGCGGAGGAAGCGAGACAGCGAACATGCGCGCGTGTTTCGTTTCCCCTCCTTCCCCACTTTCGGGCATATTCCCAATACAGCGGTATTGTAGCCGCATAAAGGCAGTTTTTCGTGCCGGAGAAGGCACGTGATATGATACAGTTTCAAAGCTCCCCTCCGCCACGAAAAGTGACATTTTCAAGGCAGGGAGCATGAAAATAGATATTACTTTGTATTGTTATAGGAAACGAATTTGAAGTACAATTTGAAGCTTGTATCAACCAATTAAAAGGTCTTATCATCACTAGTGAGAAACGTAAGGAAGAATGCTTGAATTGTTTTGTTCGTCTTATCGATCATTTCATAGAAAACAGAGATGATACTCCATTTTTTTCACTTAATTTGGAATCTTATGAAGTAGATCCGAGTTTAACTTTCAACGACTCGTTTCTAAACCGTGGAACATTCGAAGCCTTAGCTCCAGCCGAAATTTCGCCAGAACCTGGTACATCAGCTTACAGCTTTCCCTTGTCGTTTTCTTTTTTCAAAGAATTAGGAGCTGTTTCTGCAAATCCTTCTAAAGTTTCTTCAAAAAATGATTTTCTTCAAATACAAGATGACCTATCCATAGATACCACTGATGCAGTACCAGCAATTTTTAAAATAAAATAAGTAATAATACAATTTAATAATAAATATAATAAGATTATAAAAATATTGTATAAATTGTTTTAAAATGATTTGAACCATCAAAACCAAAATAAATTAGAAAAACCTGAAAAAGGAAAATAAACGGGAATAATATCAGTAAAATATATTTAAATCAAAGAAATATAAAAATTAAATTATATTTCAAATTAAATATATCATTTGAAATTAAAACATAAATAATGCAATTTGATTTAAATTTAAATTAAGCGCGGGTCAAACTAGGTTCTCATTGGTTGAATAAAACTTAACTGCGGTCCGTGCTTTTAACTTAACTAAAAATACTGCATCTGACATGTCTAATAATTTTAACCTATTTTCCCGTTTGCATATTTATTTTCAACATTCTCGTTTTTAGAGTCAACATTCTCGTTTTTGTTTTAATTTTAAGTGTCTAATAAAACTGGCAACAGCGTTCGTCGGGTTTCTGGTTTTTCCCATTTTAAGGTAAAAATAGACACTTCCATTATTTATTTATAAGAATTTTGAATATAAGATGAAAATGGAACAAAAATAACAATAAGAAAAACAAACCATAACCATAACATGGTAATTGCGTATTGACAAATAATACTACTGCGTATACTTACTGTGTTAGTACAGACATCGTTTTCTGTAAGCAATTTTGCAGAAAAGTGAACAATAATTAATAAAATTTAAACAATTTTACGAGAACAAACACACTCGTAATATTTTAATATTCAACACTAAATCTGCTTTGAAAGCACTTCTGCTAACTAACATTAAGTGCTGTTTCCATAAGAAGTCACATAATTATCACAGAAATGATGATTCCGACTTCACCCGGTAAAGGATACTGTTTACATTACTCGTATACGTCGTATAAAAAGTTAGATTAAAAATGAAAACACTAAGCTTATAACATATTTTATAATTTGGTCGTATAAATCAGGAGCTTGGTGCCAGTATAACAAAGAAGAAGAAGATTGCACATTTCAACTATAACCTAAATTTTAAAACTTTTCTTCTATTATCTAAATATTACTTTAAATGAAACTATTTGTTTTTTTTATTTAAATGTTTCATTTTATTTGTAGACAAGTGACTACAGCAGTGTTTCTCTAAAACAATAATTGGTGTGCTCATTATTGTTGAAATTATTAATTTGAAAACGAGCAAATAAGGTATCAATTTTTAATTTACATATAAAATATCTAGTACAAAACGAGTCAAGAAACATAAATTTTTAGATAAAGCACAAAATAATATGAGCAGTGAGGAACTTGAAGGTAAACACAAAACGACAAAAAACTATAAGTGATATTTTCCACATTAAAATGTCGGTAACAAGCAGTCTGACATGCTCTTATTGTATCAGATTTTTTTTAAAACAGAAAATTGAAAAAAAAAAAATACTTAAATACACCA
>JABFPM010005810.1:0-10826 GCA_022817325.1 Idris sp. 1 HC-2018
CAAGACGGGAGAATGAAAAAAAAAGAGAAAGAACGAAGACACGAATGGAATGTGTTGGAACGAGTTGCGACCAAAAAAGTAAACTTGACTAAACTTCTGAAAATGGACTCGTCGGATATTGACTAACTGCGTGTGTCTCAATATGTGTTACTTCGTCTCGTGCGACACATTTAACTGGGTTAAGCTTGTCGATATTCCGGTATTAAATCGCAAAATCAAAGAAACAGATTGAAATAGCTGGTACAGATACTTGGCTACTGAACATTTTCAATCAACTGGTTTTGTTGCTTTATTGATTCACAGAATATCACGTAAACTTTTGTATTTTGTAAGCGATCTTATTGAATAGTTTCTGGTTACAAATAACAGTTATTGAACAAAATTATTTTGATTATAGTTAGGTTTTCTTAAATCTATTTTACTCAAAGAATTTTTTATTTATTTATTACTATACAGGCTGCACTTGCAACTAAATACATAAAACTGAAAAGCTTACAATTTATTAAATATTCATTTCGTTGATAAAAATTTCCTGTGCACAGACCCGTAAAAAATTAAAATACATAAAAATAGTATCAGTAAATGAGTATAAAGTCCGATTCAAATATCACAGTAATCAACATATGAAAAACAAGACGTCATACTAATGAACGCTGTTTCAAATGGTGTTTATTATAATCATATTTTATAAAAAGTTTATGTTAATAATTAAATTGATATTTTATTGCCAAATAAATATTAAAATAGTTGTTAATTTTTAGCTGTAGCGAGTTTTATATTTCACAAAATTAAATTAACATTTTATCGGAAAAAATTGTTGAAATAAAAACAATTAAAACATTTATTGTTTATTTGTGGCGTACAAATAAAGTCAATTAAAATTGTTTGATGGTATGATTCTAAAGAACTAGATTTATACTCATTTATTTAGAATTACTTTTTTGTTAACATAGCAATCTAGATCTTTAAATAAGAAAAATGGCTTAATTTTATTTATTTGATAAACATTTAAATAAATGATCGCTTTTTATATTTGAGTTTCTTGGCAATATTGAGAACACCACTAAAAGACAAGATAATAATTGAGAGGCAAAGGGACTCTCGTTAATCAAGCACCCCGAAGGGATCAGTATGGTCGCCACGTCTGTGTCGTTGATCCTGGGTAATGCCAAGAGCAAACAATAAAATACAGTCCTACAGCAATAATCATGAGGGTTCTATCCATAGGAAGTTTTGATTAGCATCACATGAACAATATTTTTTGCCATTTCAAATCCATTTTATTTCAATATAATTTTTGTGCTTGTGACTTTCGATCTAAATTATAAATCAAATAATTCTATAGAAATAAAAAAATATAACATTAAGATAACACAAGCTCTTACGATTTTTCTACAAAAAGTAAATAAAAATGTTTAAAACATACTTGTAATTTTAAAAGATATGATCGTATTGAATGTGAAACGTTCTGTGATTATTCGCATTTAATGATTGAATTTTAGGAAACATATACTATTTATGTAATTTATCTAGTAGAAAAAGAACTATAAGTTATCAATTTATAGATATACGAAAGCCTTTTTATTAACTCTTTCAATAACGAATTATTTTTTAAGTTGAAAATTTGATTTTTGTACATGAATTCGGAAATTACTTTGTATTGATATTACAAAAATGAAAAAAAAAACGATTTTTTAGTTATTGCCTGTTTTCATAATATTTTATATTTTAGGGGATGAAAATATTTACAGGTATTGTACAAAGTCTATTTTCACTTAAATAAAATGCAAAAATTAAAGCAATTATTATTACTTCAAAAAGTAAAGCAATTATTATTGCTACAAAAATTGAAGCAATTATTACCACTTTGATTTAATAAAAAAAATTTGAAAATTAAATATGTTGCTTTAAAATAATATCGATAACGAAAGAGTTAAAATTATGATTGCATTTTTATGTAATACTACAATGAAATATTGTTGATTACGAAAGTGCATTATCCATTATTTTAAGAATATAAAGTTAAAACAACGAAACAAAAAGTAATAAAAAGCTAAAAATACTACTGTGAATATATATTTCATATACGGGAAGAGAAAAGTATAATAAAATTTTAAACAAAGCATAGGAAAACTTGACTATCAGTACAAACAAAAAATTAAATAAAGTAGATGAAAAGTTTCATGATTGATGTATCTTAAAGTATCTCATGAAGCTGGTAATTTTTCGTATATTTTAAACTGAATTTTATTATTGTTTGCTTACATTCAACTTTTCCAGAACTTTGTTTTGAAATCTAGACCACTTATTTTCATACGTAAATAGTTATGATAATGACAAAATCTAAAAAAGAATATACACGGTTTTAAAATTTTTTTGAATAAATAAATCGATTTTATCTAAAAGAGATATTATAAAATGTAGTGAAAATGTTTTTCAAATTAAACTTTAACAAAATATTTACATTCTCAATTTTATAATTAATTCTATTGGTAAAAAACTATACTTTTTTTTTAATTTACTTAAATTGTATTACTAAAAAAGTTATAGTGATAAGAGAACAAAAAATTTGAATAGAAGTATAAAAATGTGACAAAAATCGAATATACATGGTCAACAGTTGGTTTTTGATATACTGAGTCACATAAGTTCTTTTTATTACAATTTTATTATTTTTAATATGAAAAATTACAATGTTTACTTTGTGTAATGTTTTTTTACATGTTATGAAAATATATTTGTTAGTTACATGCTTAACAATTATTTACAAACAAAATTCTTGATCATCAAAACTTCTATTAATTCAGAATTCGAACAATTTTATTTATAAACGAATGACCAATTCAATTTTATAATTTTATACATAAAACACATATCTATTTATATATACACAATAAAGGCAAAATAAAGTTACTTGCAGGTCAGTGATTTATATATAATAATTTGTATCTTTATGTTTTAAGTTCATTTTATGTATTCCTTATTTATTTTAAAGGGTTTAAAAGTGATAATTTTAATTCTGTGACTTTCTGGAAAAACAGGTGAATCCGTTTTTAAAAAAAAATTGAATTTGTATGAAAATTATCATTATTTTGGGATGAATAGTAGCAGACTATAGTTATATGACATATAAAGTCCACTAATTTACTATAAATTTACTGGAAATCTGGGTACGTCCCAATACCTTCTATTGAAATTGAATATTTTTTTTTGTATTTTAACAAAGGTTTTGTTGTAAAATTTTATGATAATTTGAAATTAGGAAGATCAAAAAAGCTTCAAAAAAATTTTTTTACCTATATGAATAAATTGAAATTTCTGAACTTGGAGTGGATTTTTCTCGATTTTAATAAAAATAGACTTATCCGGTTTTTCCAGGAAGTCGTTTTTTATGCAAGTCGTTGCAAAAATTTAGATATTAATAATAAACAATATTTTTAATATTACAGCTTAAAACAGTAAAACTTGCAATATAAGAAGCATCGTTATATTTTATAAACCATTTATGGTCCCAAATGGTTATCATATTTTGATTTTAGACTACAAAATACATCTTTATGCCGAGCTTCAGCTAAATGGGCGTATGACGCTTCTGTAGGTTTACTTGTTAGTTACCACTTGTGATCCTACAATAGAGTTCTGCTTTGATTAGATCTCTCTGAATTTGATTGCAATGGAAGAAAAATTCGTTGAAATAAATTACGATCTTTGGTTTTAATTTAGCAGCATCACGTACAAAATAAGAAAATTATATTAAAAAAGTAATAAGCACAGATTACTTATTAAATTTGTTAAAAAAATTATTTTTTAGTAGTAGTGTTAATTAATTTATATCTTCTACATGACAAAGTTAAGCAATTTTGTTGTTGAAAAAAGCATCACAAATGAATGTGATATTATTACACAAAATTGTTTGTAAAAAACCACCCAGGAGACTTTTTGAAAGATATTCTACAGCTGTAAATAATTGGCCAAGGTAAATTAGTTTAACAAGCAGTTAGCAAATGAAAATGATTAGTTTGAAAGCGGTTAGTTTGAGCCTGTGTCACGGTTGAATTGTTGTCTTGAGGGGCGGTTTTTGGGTTCTCTGCAGTGAAAATTCGCGCTAAATGTACACATCCAAACAACGTCGTTGGGAATGTTTTCGTTCCACCGGGGCTTCGCTCGAGAGAGCAATACAGAAGAAAGTCTAGTTTGCCCAGTGACGTGTTTTGCCAATCTAGTTTGGTCTGACACAAGACATCACCGCGAAACACATAGCCGGCTCCTTAATTACTTAGGGATTTGTATTCGTTACTCGCAGCACCGCAAGGGCACTTATCTCATCGGACTTGTAAGAGACACGTTCGTTTCTCTATATCTATTATAATTGTGCCTCTAGTTTTCATGACGAATTTTGCTTTCGTATCGGCGTTCGCACATAATGAATTTGCGCTGCGAGTACCGTGAAAAGGATAAGAATGGCATTTGAAAAGGTCGAGCGTAATAAGCCGATTTCAATGGAATACGGGATGCCGTCGTAAAAGATAAGAGCGAGAGAGAGAGAGAGAGAGAGCGAGAGAGAGAAGGAGAGAAAAAAATTGCTCACAGCAAAGCCACCTTTCATCGTAAGGAGATTAAATTTACGATAATAAAGTGAGAGAATGGGCAATAGTGCGGCAAATGTGCCGAATAATAACGCGCGCCTATTTCTTCGCCTTTTTCCGCTTCTTCGCCCCCGTCCAATTTACAGCTGCATTTCGTGTGACCCAGTTCGCTTTGCGCTGATCCAATCGCGTGCATCGGTTGACGAATTTGTTTCGCCGGCAATTACCACCATAAGCTCTTATCTATTTGTGCACGTTTTTTGCTTGTAAATAGCTTTCTAATTATCAGAGGTAAAGAATAAATTGACGGCTATTCTCGATTTTTTTACGCTGAAATTTTGTACACAAGTGATTTTCTTCTTATCTGATTTTAACGAACCAAATTTTCCAAGAAAAAAAAGCAAGATTTTAAATTTAAAAAAGTAGTATAAACTTTGTAAACAATAGTTGCGAAAAAAATTGTTGTAAGCTTTTTGATTTTGCGCAGAACATTTTATTGACTTTATTTTCTTCCAAATGATAAAACTGAAAATAAAGTTGTAGCTGCAAAGATAAAGATTAAATAGGGTTAAGGTTGAATCGTTTTGGCAAACAGTAACTGCAGCCGAAAAACAATATTAAAAGTTGCCACATTAGGATAAACGGATTAAAGTAGCTCTGAAACATTGACTGTGAATTTTCTAGCTGGGTCGTGTCAGAATTGCCACAAGACGAAAATTTCTCGTTAACTCAAACCGGCGAGCACAAAACATAAGTCAAAAAGAAGAATAACCCACTGGATAAACTGAATCAAATAAATCTTGCAGGATTAAGGGTGTGCTCCTGAAGTGCCGATTGTTCTTTTTGGCAAGGACAGCGTAATGCGGACGCAAGTAATCCTGCTCTTCTTTCTAGTTGTTTGAAAAAAATAATTCCAAACTGTTGAACGAAAATGAACGCAACTTTTTGCATTTAATTTGTTCGAACAGAATTTTTGCAAATTTGACAAAAAAAACCATTTATTTCGAAATAACTTTTTTAATACAACATCGTGAATTGCGATGTAAAATGGTTACTCAATTTTCGAGCATTAAAATTCGTCAAAAAAAATCAATATTTTTGATGCATTTCAATAACATATTGCTTTTAAAACGTTAGTAAATTAAATAAAAATGTGTATGTATAATAAATTAGAAAATTATTGTTATCATATTACACGTTGAAAGAAAAATAAATTGAAGATATAACGAATATTGTAATAAAAATATTGGAAATGCTTCGTTAAATTGAAATTTGCTGATTATTTACTTGTTCCGATAAAAAGTTTATTTCAAAAAACTGTCAAATGAAAAATAATTTTGTAGTCTCTTGAATAATGTAATTAAAGATGCACAGTGTTTTTTTTATTTATTAAGCCATAAATTCATGCACTGAGCAATGTATGATTTTATTGAGCAGAATATTTTTCATAGTACACAATTTAATCGTCGCATCAAGTATTGTATTGAGTTTAGACAAAATGAACCAGCACATTTTTCTTCACCGTCTCATATGTGGAAAAAGTTTTAGTTGCAATTGTACTTTCATGGATAAATCATGTTCATTATTTATTAATGACATTTTCATAATACCAACAAAAATTAAAAAAATTAAAAAATTGGAAATGATTTTGTTTTTAAAGGATTAGGTACTTCATTAACTCTGGCGAAAATTACAATAATCACATTTTCAGAAAACTTATTATTCAAATTAAAAATTAATTTATAAATAAATTAAAATATTAATATATTTTGTGTATTATATTCTATCTTTGTATTTATGTGAAATGAACAATCGAAAACATTGCAAAATAACAGATTCAGTAATTTATTTGATAACGCATGTAGTAAATTGAAAATATAAAATACAATTACATTTTCAAATTAGTTCTTGTTTTTATAATAATCGTGACAAAATTCATTAAGAATTAATGAATTTCATAAAGTAAAAAACACGTAACATTAATATATTTCATATTATTCAAACGTATGCTCTCAGTAATGAACATGATTCGATAGAAACATTTGTTTTACAACATTCCTCAAACCGGATTTATATTATCGAATAAAGATAAGCGAGTTCTGTTTGTGCTAGACGGACATGTTTCGGATACCGATGACATTTTTACGTGCAATTCCCGATTCGTTTAAAAGTTTTTGCCGCAAAAGGTTGTTGACATAAAAACGAAGGATGTAAAATTCGTACGAACGAGCACGCATTTTGATTAATCGTTTTCATTCGCTTTATTTTTCATTTATTTTATTTTTTGTTTGTTTGTTGTTTACCTTTTTTTTTATTTTTTGCCACTAACTGATTTTTCTAGAAAATTTTACCGAAAAAACCGTTCGCGAAACTTTGCACACCCGAACTTCCTTGGACTAGTGGCCTAGCATTTTTCATGCTCCTTTGCGCGGAATTTTCTCTGGAACCGGGAGGCAAATCGAGCGGAACAAGAGACTTCAAGCTAAACTCAAATTCCCAATGCTGAATCGATATCTTTGTTGCTGGTCATAGTTATTCAGGGCGAGAGGTTAGTAAAGGACGCCGAATTTCCGGTAGAATTTGCGCACAAAAAACGTCCGATAAAACACAACGCTAACCCCTTAAATGGTCTTTACATGATTGTTCCAAGCCGAAAAGTTGGTAGGCTATATTTTGTATGTTGCTCATTGTTTTTTTTTGCCGCACAGTTGAACGGTTGTACGTTGTTTTGTTTGTCTATTTCTTCATTTTCAGATTTTTATTTTATTATTATTTCATGCGCGAAAAGGTATTATGCGAGGCATCGTCTGAGTAACAAAGACTGGTCACAATGAAGCAAGAACAATAAATTTCAAGCATTTTAGTAAACTCTATAGCCTATAATAAAACAAAAAGGCAAGTGCATGAAATCAAAGTCACATTTTTTTTGAATATCTTTTAGCACGATTCTTCTGAGTTTGTTCTGTTTGTTTTGTGATCTTACGCTTTTCTTTCTTTTTCTTTTTATTTTTTTGTTAATCCGCAACATGTAACTTTGTGTGTTATTCAGCCAAGATCTTGGCGCGTGTTAATTAAAATTTACTTTAATTATTTTAAAGTGAAATCAACCTGTATAAATTCATCTTAAAATATTATTTTTCCCTTTTATGAAAAAGTTTGCACTTTTTATTTACCCACTGTTTTTCTCTTTTCTTCACGAGTTTTAAATGTTTATTATTTAAAAAAGTTATTGTTTCCAACTTACATTCATCATACGCAATTATTTTTCTTAATTTCAAGTTATAATATTACATTTCAAACGTTTGCAATGAATAAACAAAATTTAACAGCAAACATTTTTTTCGATTAAGAAAAACCATTGAAATTTATAGTGTCATTTTATCTTAATTGCGAAGATAATAGTAGAGCGATTAAACAGTTTTGAATGTGTTCCAAATGGTGATCATATAGTATACTGATATAAGTTATGATACTCACGAACTAATGTGACATAAGGGGTACTGTGCTGAAGATAATGCGGGGAACTGCACGCTTCTTCCGATCTGGCGACCGCGTTTCCGGTTTGGATTTCCACTACGTGGCCATTATCTCTTTTGTAAAATGTCATGCACATGTATCCGCTTCGACTGAAAGCCAGATAAAGAAATGTTTAGATAATCATTTATTGTCGTCTAACAGATTTCTGTCATGTTCACATCCAGCAATTTATATATATATATATAAATAAAAGTTTTGTCATCATTTTTTTAAATTTTGTTTTCTTAAAAATATCTACTTTTATAACGAATATTAAAACTGGATAAACATAAAATGACTTAAATAGATAAATAATATAAAGCATTTATCTAAGCACGATAATTCAAGCAAGTAACTTCATTCATTGTAAAATAGCATTTAGCCAGTTAATAATGATTGAGATTAATTGTTTTGATTAATCTAAAGCTCATTGTAAAATTCTTATTAAGTAGAATAATGATGTGAGTATTATATTAGGAGATGAATTAAACAATTAAAGTTAATTTGATAATAGAAGTTACCATCCGACAGTAAAATGAGCAACAATCATTGTTCTGGCAGGATCTGACTCTATAATGCTGCTGCAGAGAATATTTGCAAAGTGCTCATCATGCTCGGGTATGTTCTGAAAGTCCATCGAGCCGGTTTCGAACTTCGGTGCGCTAGAATTTGATCTTGTCACATGGAGGGTTGCGTTATTAGAATGGAATAAATACGATCTAGTCATGTCCAAATTATGCCAC
The DNA here is from genome assembly GCA_022817325.1 of Idris sp. 1 HC-2018. NCBI lineage: Eukaryota > Metazoa > Arthropoda > Insecta > Hymenoptera > Scelionidae > Idris > Idris sp. 1 HC-2018. The sequence continues at coordinate 8,846 of JABFPM010005810.1, forward strand.
GTCAATCCAGTACTGCTGTATCCGGTTAACCAATTAGGAAATTGACATTGACCTGGTGATGAAACTGCAACACAAATTTGTTAAGAGATAATTTGATAGAGTGTCCATTGTTTGTCTTATTACTATTTACAATAATATTATTTTACATTTAAACGCAAAGGGAAACAAATTATCGTGGAAATTTGGAAATAAAAAAGACATTTTCATAAGAATATATTTTGAAAATTGTTCTGAAATGTTTTATAAATTCCTAATTTTGACAAAGACTTTACCATAAATGGTTTCATAAATAAATATTATAAACTCTTAATACCTAGTTCAAATATATTGACTGATAAACATGGTACTTAATCTATAAGTATACTTAATTTATTCATAATACGAATATTACAGAATTAGTTAGATGATTAGGATGTAGATAATCACTTAGTAGAATTTGAATTTACAACGCGTATTCTGAATAATGACGAGGGATCGCGATATATCAGTTTGCTTGTTCTAAGATTATATGTTGCATCAACAGAGTTTCATCACAAATATAACCTGTACTAAATTTACTCATTAGTATATTGGCAAGTTGAGATCAAAAAGATTGGTTGAATCTAAACAATCAGTGATCATAAAAGAGGGACTTTTTTTGTATTTAAACTAATAAATTATTAACATGACATTTATGCTGAACATTTTCTAACCTTTTTAAAATAAACAATTAAGCTTATGAAATAATCAAACATCAAAACAACTTAAACAAAATAAGGATCAACCTTTTTTAGTCAATTTTGTCATAGATTTTTTTGGGTTTTTTCGAATTCTTTCGCTAAACGATTTTCTTTCTTATGCAATAAAGATCATCTCAGATATCAACATTTTTCTTTAATAGTATTTTCTATTCATAATCTTAGTGTTTTCCTAATCAATAACATGATTGTTACTAGAAATGTGGTTAGAGATCTCATTATGGTTCTGAGGGTAACGGATGTTCTGTTTAAGTTTATCTATCCTAATCTACAAATGTCTTTTGGTTTGCCTTATATATACGCAGTTGCAATCCTTACAAGAAATTCGATATCCAAATTTATGATACTTTTTTATCAGCAAAATTATTTTTGTATTTTTGAAACCGTTGAAAAGCTTGCAACCGAGAGCATTAATAAATACATTGATAATGTATTAATAAGTTTAAAATAATAATTTAATTGCTTTAAATAAAAATAAAAAACAATTAAATATTTGTTGATTTATTAACTCATTGACATCATCGGAAAATATAATTTGATAACCAGCTTGAGAGTATCAAATCAATTTGGCAATCAAGTGGTATTATCAATTTCATTATGCATTGAATATAATGTAAATATAAAAATTCGAAAAATCTTATCTTATTATAAAAGTAAGATTTTTATTTCAATAAAAGATAACTTTTAATTGTCTTTTATACAAATTATGATAAGAGTTTTTTTTTCTTTTTTCTTCTTTTTTTTAGATACATTTTAATTTTTTCTTGTAATTTCAAATATGAAACCATTCATTTTTTAAATCCGGCGTATAAGATTTTTCATATAAGAAAATTTAAATTCACATGTGTTTAGCCAGCAAAAAAAGGAATGAAGGAACACCAAGAAAGTATACTGTGATGTAATATTAGATTTTATACTTTCAATTCCACACTACACTGGGGAAAATACGTAATCATTTTCAACTATATTTTTTAGTAAACTTTACCATATTTTATCGCAAAAAAACCGCTGATGACAATATAGTAAGTCAGAAAATTTATTTTAAACAATTAATTTTCATCTTATTTCACTGTGGCAATTGCACTTCAGTTTAATTAACTGAAAAAGTGCTACCCACCTACCCGAGAATCAAACTTAGGTCTCCAGCGTGTGATTCCAGCACCTTACCAACCGAACCACAGAAAATTGCTTAAGCACCTTTTTGTTTGCCATAGGTATTTATTTGATACATTTCATCTGCTGGT
>JABFPM010005811.1:0-10825 GCA_022817325.1 Idris sp. 1 HC-2018
AGAGCATTATTTGCAGAACAGAGAAATTTTGAAACAGTCATCTATTCTTTCGTATTTTAATAAAATTTAATTTTATCAAACCATATCTTGTCTAATGCAAACAATTTATTTCGATATAAACACAGATCGTTTTTAACGATGATCGGTTTTAACGAGCAAAAATTGACGGTCCCTTGAATCTCGTTATAAGAGGTTTCCACCGTATTTGCAAAATTCAAAAATGGCAGACCAAAATCCAAGCAACTGAACTAATTTTTATAAAACTGCATATTTGAGCTTCTTGACTCTCAAATTGTAAATCTGACATAAGATTTGCAAAATTTAGAATAAAGGATCCAAGATGGCGAACCAAATCCAATATTTCGGTTTTTTCTTGAAAATCAGTGTATAAGAATCGTTTTACTCGTAAGATTCGAATTTGGTATCAGATTTCTAAAATTCAAAATAGTAGACTTGATAAAGAGCACCTAGTATATTTATGTATTTACATAAGGGTAATTAGAACTCGCCATTGACAATTAAGATCTGTGATTCTGGCAATGTAAAACTGGTGATTTAGTATACTGAAAATGTGACATGAATTTTTTTTCAACTAAGAAATTGATGTTACTTCTATTTTTCATTTTTCATAGATGCAAGTGTGAAGTTTTTTGTTCAGTGTAAATAGTTCTAGACCAATCGGTTTTAGACCAATTTTTTGCGCGCAGTTGCATGAGTGAAAACGATATTAAAAAATCAGGTTTGTATTTTTTTACTAAATATTTGGTTCATTTTTTTGGATTCTGGTCTGCCATTTTGAATTTCAAAAATCTGATCTCAAATTCGTAATTTACGGGTCGAAAAACCTTTATTATCCGAGTTTCATGGAAAAAATTTTAGTTTTTCGGATTTTGGTTTGCCATTTTGGTAGCCATTTCAAATTTTGAAAATATGATGCCAAATTTGGACTTGGCGACTAAAAAAACCTCCTAGTGGGGACTTTTTTCCATGAAGTAATAGAAATAAAGTTATTTTGAAAAACTTCCAACTTTTAGACCACCATATTGCATCAGCCATTTTAAATTTTGAAAATCTGACCGCAGAAATGTGTTCAGCGACCCTAAAACAATATAGTACGAATTTTCAACAAAAATATATCATTTTTCACGGAAACATGCAAGTTTTAATAAGGTGGCAGGTTATTAATGCCGTTGGCGGTCAAAGAGTTAATTGGGATTGACCTTTTACCTCGACTCTTTAAATGAGTTGTTTTAGGCAAGGGTTCTGAACTTATTACGTGCAATATAGTTCATAGCCATAATTTTCGGTTAAGCAATTTATCATCCCATTTCTGGGAAGTTGAAGAAATTCCTCTTGCCTCAAGACTTACTTCTCAGGAAGAATTTTCTTTCAAATTTTTTGAGCAGGCCACCATCCATGACGTTAAATTACCCTTCAGAGAAAAAATTGGGCAGCAACTGGGACAAACGAAAAATATTGCTGAAAAATCACTTGACTGTCTCCACTGACGTTTTCAATATAATAAATCTCTGAAAGATTTAAATGCTGAATTTATGTTAGCTTATAGAGAAATGGGCTACATGACTGAAATTACTCTATTTCATGCACTTGAACCCGTTCGTGTCTTTATTCCGCATCAATCTGTTTTCAAAATTACTGATGGCGAGCCAAGGTTGCAAGTCATTTTTAACGGCAGCGCGAGATCAGAAACTGGACGGACCTTAAACGATTTTTTATTGACAGGTCCAAAACTGCCAACAGATATCGCATCGATATTGATAAATTGGCGATCTTATGAATTCGAATTGAAATCTGACATGATAAAAATTTTCAGGCAAATTTTGTTCGCACCGGAAGACCGTCGTTTTCAAAATATTGTTTGGTTCGATGATCAATTTTCTTGCTATAAATATTTTGAAGTGAACTTTATTACTTATGGTTTGAACCCTTCTCCATGTTTATCAATAAAATAGGTTAAAACATTGCTAGAGTAGTATTCTGAGAAATGGCCAGAATTGATTTTCGATTTGTTAGATGAAATTTATGTGAATGATATATTGACACATGTGGAAACTGTTTACAAATTAGTTGCGAAAAAGATAAGCTAGTTCAAATGTTCATGTCTGCTGGCACCCCATTAAGCAAGTGGCGTTCAAACGTAATATCAAATGATGGAGATGATGATACAAAAATCATTTTTGATCATGAAATTGAAACTGAAAAAATTGTAGGCATTGTGTGGAATTCAAAATCAGATCCTTTTTTTGTGAAATACATTTTCGAAAACAAATCAAAGCTGACGAAAAGAAATATTTTGTCAACAATTACTAAAATATTTGATCCACTAGGATGCTTTTTGCCCATTAAAATTTTTTTTAAAAATTTGTGTGTTAACTCTCTGGGTAAATAAACTACATTGGGATGAAGAAATACCAACCTGTTTGCGAAATGAATGGGAAAAATTATTTTCCAATTTAAACTCGCTAGATCAGGTTCGAATTTCACGTTTGTATGAAGTTACCTCAAGTGTAGAAAAAAAATCAATTGATCGGTTTTTGTGATGCGTCGTTGGCAGCATATTCTGCGATTGCTAATTTGCGAGTGATCACGCAAGATCAACAAATTAATGTTAATCTTGTTATTTCAAAAACACGTGTCGCGCCAGTTCATACAATGACCATTCCCCGATTAAAATTATCAGTAGCTCATTTGCTTTTCAAAACACTAATTTATGTGAAAAACTTTTTAACCCTTTTCCAGCCAAGGTATTTTTCTAACGTGAAAGGCCAAGGTGAGTCCATCGGACTCATTGGCGATTGTTCATTATAAACTTTTTTGAATTTATTGTAATTAATTTTTTTTAATAATATCAAGTAAACAAATAATAATTTTATTTATTTACGAAAAATTTGTTGATAAAAACATAATAATAACATTTATTCTTTAAATTGAAAACAAAACTGTAATCATGTAGATTAATGAGAATAATAGCTAATTAAATACTTTTAAAGATAATTTATTGATCTATAAATATTTATAAATTTTAATATATTAATATTTTAATATAATCGTGTCATTTATAAAATTACATAAAGCTTTGTTAATAACAAATCAAGGTTCACAGCTTTGACAGATTCGTTTTACATTAGAATGTTCATTGCAAACATTTTTTTGGCAAGTATCACATTTTTGTCTAGACATTCGCGATATTTTAGGATCGCACATATAACAACGTCGTTTTTTATTGTAGCTGTTTGAATTTTCTAAACGTTCAGGCGACGCTTCTGCATATGTAGATGGATCAATAAAAATACGTTGAGATGTTTGAATGTTTTTAGACAAACCAATATCAGATCTCTTATGAATCAAAGGGATTACCAGACTCTCTGATAATTCAATTAAAAAATGGTGACGTTTATCATTTTTATTTGAATTCCAATCAGGATATAATTTCGTCCAAATCACATACGTAGCAACTGCACAAACATCTACCGCATTCATAAAAAGAGCAAAAGGCCACCGATTTGTTTGTCTTTTGGACATGTAAACATGAACCATTTGATCTAAACAGCGCCTTTCGTTTTATTGTAATATTGAATAATTTCTGGTTTTTGTTTATATTCTATAGTATCTTTCGTATGATGCATCGTTGAGAGTAAAATGACAGACTTGTTTTTTTAGGAACATACGATACTAACGTGGATTTTTTTGTGAAACCAAACAGCGAAGATTCCTCAGCACGTTGCTTTGAAGGCAAAAACTCTGTTGGGACGAATGTCTTGTTTTTCCTCACTGTGCCTACAAGAGTTAGTTTAGCAGCCCGGAGATTATTAGCTAATGTCAAATCTGTGAAGTAATTATCGCAGGTAATATTGCGATTTGAATTCTTGTATTTTTCAACAAGAGTCTCTACCACTTTTGGACCAACATTTGTAGATCTGTTGTCTCCAGTTTTGCCAAGATAAGGAATACCATTCAGTGGATAATACGTTTCGAAGTCACACAGCCACCACATTTTGATGCCATATCTGTCAGGTTTTGAGGGAATGTACTGTCTGAATGGACATCTTCCTCGAAAAGGAACTAGTTGTTCATCAACAGTTATGTTACTACCAGGAATATAATATTTAGACAAACAACTGTTGATTTTTTCCCAAACTTCACGGAAAGGGGCAAATTTATCATTTTTGCGTCTTTCAGGTCTAGTTGATTTATCATCAAATCTTATGAATCGAAGTAATAATTTGAACCGATTGCGGCTCATCGTTGCCCGAAAAATAGATGGACCATAAATTTCATTCCACAACGTTTCAATGTTTGTGCCGTTCATTTTCAAATGACCTGCAGTAAGTAATAATCCAATAAAAGCCTGCATTTCGCATTCATCTGTCGGCTTCCAATTATCACAGTTATCATGATCGTCATAATATATTGTTGCTTCAATGTTAGTGTGCTTCACGATATCGTCGATGACTGGTTCAAGAAATAACATAAAAACATCTAAAGGATCTTCATAATTTCTCTGTGGCAATGTGGGTGTACTAAGTCGACCTCTGATAATGTTACGATTGCATGCTTTACCACTGGGAAAAGGATCTGCTTTCAAATCACACCACTTTTAGATTTATATTCGACAACATTTGTGTCGTTTCCAAAAGAATCATTATCTTCGTCATTGATAACATCATCAATATCTGAATCTTCTGAAATGTGATCATCTTCAGAATCAGAATCCAGAGAGACGATTACTTCTGTATCCTCGCTTACTGTTGTACCGCATGCTCTACGAAAAACATTCAATCTTGTTTTACTTCCAATTTGAGGCATCTAAAATATAAATCATACATTATTTAGTAGAAAAAAAATTATGATACTTTTTATAATGAAATTATAAAACAAGTATTTTTGAAATTATTATTATAAATATATATATTTATAATAACTTATTTTATAAATACATAGTTTAAACAAATATTTGAAATTAGTTTATAATAATGGAAATTATTATAATTATATTCAACTATATTTTTGTAATATTTCACGAATTAGCGAAAAGAAAATAAAAATACTGCATTTTTGTTTATTATATTATTATTAGTAACAAATATAATTAATTATTTTTTAAAATAAAGTTTAAAAATAAAATAAAATTAATAAATAATACATAAAAATCATTTTAAGTTATACTTGTATTTGGTTATCAATTCAATTTATTATGTTTTTTATATACATTGCATTATGTTGGCCATTTTTTAAAACTAATTTTGTATAACATAAAATAAATTAAATTTTACTTACTTTTAACACATTAAATACACACAAAAATAAATTATTTATGTTGCAAATATATATTAAACAGACAATGAACGATTATATACTGCTTGATCAACAATGTTCGATGTAATAAACACGTTTAAACGCGTGAGTCTGTCAGACTCACCTTGGCTGAGATTTGCACGCGCAAACTTGTTTCGTATTTTTCGCCGCTAATAACATAAAAATAATAAAATAAACTCATTTCTTTGTTAAAAAGTGGTTGTTTAACAAATTCCTAAATCGATGAAAAGATAAATGCATTTATTAATGAAATATTATGTTTTAAAAGAATGAGTCCGAGAGACTCACCTTGGCTGGAGAAGGGTTAAAGCTGGTAGTGAATGAGATCATTGCATTTTCCGATTTAAAAGTTATTTGGCTTGGTTCGCCAAACAAGCATATAACTGGAGTGTTTTTATGGCAAATAGAGTGGCTGAGATTCAGTTGAAAACATCCGAGGTTAAATGGGGTTATGTGAAATCCAAAGAAAACCCCGCAGATTTGAATTCTCGAGATATTACTTTTACGGAATTTTTAAAACAAGACTTATGGTGGCACGGGCCCAAATTTCTGCAAGAGACATTCTTGTCGAACTCGAGGTGATAAATGAATTTGTCAAGAAAATTAACAACGCAAGTCAATCATTTCACATCAAATTAATGAAATTCCTGATTTATTTATTAAATTTGGTTCGTATAACGAAATTGTTCGAACTTATTCATATATTTTCAAATTTGTTTTATGCTTCAAAAATAAAGAACAAGTGAAATCACGTGTATTACAACCACGCAAAGTCGAATTAGCTAGACATTATTTGTATAAAACAATCCATAACTAATTCTACTCGCGAGAAATTTTAAGTTTGGAGAAAAATGGATTCGTAGAATCATCAAGCAAACTAAACTCACCAAGCACATTAATTTATAATAATTTTATTATATAAAAATGGAATTTTATGAATTGGTGGTCGACTTAAATTGGTGGACTTACAGATTGCACAAAAACACCCAATTTTATAACCACCGTGTCAATTGTCTAATTTGTTGATTGAGCAAATTCACAAAAGTGAATTGCATGCAGAAGTTAAATTAACCTTGTCGACGTTACGACAACAATTTTAGATAGTTATTTTGGAAGCTTCACATGATACTGCATGTGCATCAATATTGGCGCTTGGTGCTGAGCTGCTGTAATACCTATAGGCACACATGCCTTGTATTTTTGTGATAAGAATGCAACTTGCCCAGGGTTTGAAAGCGATGCTAAATTTTCCAAATCTCGTATAGATGACGTACAAAATTTTCCATCTTGGTGCTACTTATGGAAATAGTTTTGTGTTCTGGTTAATTTCACAGGGACCGTTCCGATGTGTCTTTTACATTCGATTGTAGAACTTTTTTTCGGCAACAATCTCAAATAAAGAGCGGTTCTTGAAAAGAGGAAATGCATCGCTAAAAGCTGATTGTGTAACTCTGAAAGTATCTTACATCTTTTTATTTCTTTCATACGGCGACGTTTATAAGCAGCACTACTCAAACATTACAATTTTTACAATCGCATCCAGTAATTCAAGTTGATCGTCCTCCAATCAAGGTCTACCACTTGTGCTCTTCTTTTTTTGACGTTGTCGATTGGTTTTTGTTCGATTTATCTTTTTATAGAATCACAATAATTTGTTTGGTAGACTACATCGTATTCTTTCGTTTTTAAATTTTTTTTTATTTTTCCAATTCGTTTTTTACCTTGCTTATTTTGTGTTCCCTGTCATCACCTCCAAAGCCAGCATTTATTTTGCAATAGAAGAAGGTTCAGTTCCGATTCTAGCAGTTGAATCTTATTTTTTACTTTATCTCGAGCAGGTGTTTCATGCTTTTGTTTAACTTGCCGTTGAAGTTGATTTTGTGATTTTTCTTTATCAATAAATTTTTGCAGATGCATTTTGCTCACAAACAACTTCTGAATTATTGCCAGCTGTAGAAGGTATGCTTTTTGTGACTTATGAAAAGTCTTTGGCATTTGAACTTTGTTTCTGAATTTTTAAACAATAATCATAATAAAAAAAAAATAACAAAAAACGATAATTATTATTTGAAAAATGTTAAAATCGGAATAAAATGTATTTTTGCGTCCTACATTATTTTTTCAAACAAATTTTTATTTTTCTTACGAAACCGAATTCATGTTATATGAATTTATAAAGAATATAAAGAAAAGTAATAGGAAATTATATTACTAAATTGTGTAAACTGATATTTACACAGTGATTTTGATGATCTTTTTTTGTATGAAAAGGATCATAAAAATTCTTTTCAACTCGAAAGTCTCTTGTCCTACATATCTTTTTCTTTATATATATATCTATACTGTAATATACATTTAATTTTAAGTTTAAATATTAAATTTGATTTCACAAATTTTTACAAAATAAGTTTAATAACTTTTTTAGTAAATTTTTAAATATTCAAAATAATGTTCATAAATTGTATCAAGTAAACTTTAAATGAATTTAAATCAAAATTAATAAGTTTTATGAAATAAGTCTAATTCAATATTTTTTTTTGTTTTTGAATGAGGCTTTACAAGATAAGTTTAATAACTTTTAAATCTAAGAAATTTCTCCATTTAATAATTTTAGCATAAGTTTAATTATTTTAAATCAAATTTTAAAAGTGTAATGAACGAAGTTTTTTAAATTTTAAGATATGTTTTCAGTTTAACAACATTTGAGATAAGTTTGTTAAATTTTTTTTCTCTGTTTTATAAATAATTTTTTTAATTTTAAAATTGTAAATTTCCTGGAAAAACTCAAATTCCAAAAGAAGGTCGAATCCCTTCTATTCCATATGTCTTTTCCTTTCACTTTAGAGGTGGACCATCCCATGACCCCTCAAAAACGATTTTTATTCGTCTATTTGTTTGGCACACTTAATTTTCATAGGTTTTCCTAATATCAATTGGATCCCCTTAAAATTTTTTTTCTTCCCCACTCCTAATTTTATCCTTTAAAAAGCCATGCTAAGGCTAGAATCCTCACTCTACTCGGCTTCAGCGAAGATACAGTTTTTCGACTGGTCTTTAGATCAAAGTTTGCTTTTTAACAAAGATTGCGTTGAAGTAGTGTGAAAAAGGCTGCTAGGCTGATTTCTACGACTAAGGTTTGATTGACCAAAAGTTGAAACACGCTACGAGTAAGTCACTAAAACATCTTCTAATTATCTCAAAGAAAGGTAAAATTTTATATAAAAAGAAAATGTTTCTAAGTTAAAATTATATCTGAAAATTAAAAACATGAGAACGAAAATTTAAAGTTAAAATATTTACTTTTGTTAAAATTACAAAATACTTAATCGTTATGAAGTTTAATTGTAACTTTTTATCTTCTGTTTAGTGAGCAACCCCCGAGAATTTGACACTTTGAAAAAAAATCAAGCAAGGATCGAAGCGCGAAAGAAATATTTGTACAAAATAGATACCTTTAATCCGCCAACCGATTATTTTGAACAATACGCTGAATTGAGTATTAGCGACAAGGAAAGATTTCCCGATTATAAATCTTTAAAAAATTGTATATGTAAATTAATTAAGAAAACAAAAAGGCAAAAACGTCAAATAGCTCAATTTAACCGCGAAGTACAGAAAAAGATCTTTAACACAACACCTCCTTCCCCTAAAAAACCCAAAGTCATCTCCATTGAACCCTACGTTCCCAAACCAATAATAAAACTGCCCAACTTTCCGTTATATCTTGTCGGAAAACCTCCTTCGCCGAAATCATTATCTAAAAAGATTATCATCCTACTCGCCTCTACCTCATTGATCGAGGCGAGTACCAAAGAAAAGTCCCCAAAAAGAAAAACCCCTCCCCCAGAAAACCATCTTAATGACTCACCAACCTTTGATCTATCACGAGTGATCACTCCTACTAAGCCCCTCTCACTCCAAAACTGACCCGTATACGACTCTCCATAGTTAAATCGGCTAAAAGAAATCTTGCGCCTTCATTAGAAGAATTATTTGAATTGTAGTCCTATGTTTATAAAATAAAATTAATGTTAAATAAATATATTATGATTAAAATTAAAAACTACTTCCTGTTTTTCCCATAACCCCTATTTGCAATATAAAAAAGAGTAACAAAAAAAATTTTTAATAAATTTCAACGTCTGACGTAAAAACGGGGAAAATTTGGTAGCAGAGCGTGGTTATATATATATATAAAAATACTTTTTATACTTTTTCTTTTGATACAACTTTTAATGCAATAATGAAAAAAAATTTTACATAAAATTTTCTTTGTAACAGACGAAATAAACATTTAAATTCATTAAACTTAATAAAAAATTATATATTCTTGTATATTAAAGCATAAACTTTAAGATTATAACAAGAAATACCTTTATATTTCAACTCAACTTTTAACGCTACTTGTCAAAAATTCTGAAAAATCAACATAAGTTTTCTTTGTAACAGACGAATTAAACATTTAAATTCATTAAACTTAATAAAAATTTATATATTCTTGTATATTAAAGCATAAACTTTAAGATTATAAAAGAAATACCTTTATATTTCAAAAATTAAAACATTTTTGCTCAACTTTTAATGCTACTTGTCAAAAATTCTGAAAAATTCACTAAAAATTATCTTTGTAACAGACAAAATAAACTTTTAAATTCATTAAACTTAATAAAAGTTTATATATTCTTGTATATTAAACATAAACTTTGAGATTCTAACAAGAAATACCTGTATATTTCGAAAATTAATAAAATTTTACTCCACTTCTAACGTTACTTGACAAAATTCTGAAAAATTGACATAAAATTATCTTTGTAACGGACAAAATAAACTTTCAAATTTATTAAACCTTATAAAAGTTTATAGATTCTTGTATATTAAAACATAAATTTTGAGATTCTAACAAGAAATGCCTTTATATTTCCAAAATAATTTAAAATTTTAACTCCACTTCTAACGTTACTTATATAATACTTTTGTAATTGCTAAAATAAACATAAAAAATTAGTAAACTAGTTATTGAATTTTATAAAAAACATACACATTCTTGTATATTTTAAAACATACTGTAGGGATAAAACAAACCTTGCTTTATTGTGATAGAAAATTAAAAATATTTTTTTGTAATGTTATTTACATGGAATCTATATTACTAGTAGCATCTATAATATGCATTTTATTAACTTATCAAATTTATATAAAATGTGCCCCATTCCTGAAAGCGCAAGAAAGAATTAGTATCTCAAATCGACATAGCAAATAACGATTGCACTTCGTAAGCAACTTACGTGTGCACTTCTTAAGCAACTTACAATTGCACCTTACATAGCAACTTACGATTGCATCTTACATAGCAACTTACGATTGCACTTTTTAATGTAACTTACGATTGCACCTAACATAGCAACTGGCGATTCAATCTTAAATAGTAAAATACGAATGCACCTTACATAGCAACTTACGATTGCATCTTACATAGCAACATACGATT
>JABFPM010005812.1:0-10820 GCA_022817325.1 Idris sp. 1 HC-2018
ACCAGGGCGACGCCTACCGGCGGAACGATGGCTTCGCGACCACGCGCAGCGTCAAGAAGGTTTACCTCTGAGAAACGAGCGAGGAGGGGGGCGGCCGTCATCGCAGCCTGGGACGGCCGGCGCGGAACCGGCACAACGCGACAGCGGGCAGAAGTCGCGCCGTGACCAGCGGGGGACAGTCCACGAGAGAGCTCTCGGGACCGAGGGCGCTCGAGTCACCGTCGCCCCCGTCGAGCGTCTCTTCGAGCTCCCCCTCTCCCCCTTCCTCCTCGCCGTCACCGACACTAGTCCCCATCACCATGAATGGTCCATCGCCACCCCCGCCGACGCCACCGTGCAGCTACATTTACCGTTCGTAGTTCGATAACAAGCTCTCCTCCCTCAGCTCTCTGCTTTCGAGTGAACGAATTGCGACCTAGTTGCTACTAGTTTCTTTTCTTTTTAAGAAATAATTTCTTTCCTTTTTTTATCAACTCTTTTTACTGCAACTGGTCTCATGATATTTGATATGAGCCACCAGGTTACATTTGTAAATGTGCTGCTGGTCACACGTACAATGACAACTGCTTATTTTTTATTGCTGAAGGAAGATTTTTGACAAACCAAAGATGAAATTCAATCTTTTAGTTGTAATTTATGTTTTTTTGGTTTACTTTTTTTTATTCTTAAGACTTTTGATGTGAATTGTAAATATTTATAATCTGGCTGGCATCTGATAAATTAAGAATGTTTCAATGCAAATCAAATATCAAAAGACTAGTCAGCATGTTACATTCGAATGGTGCCATCTATACTTAGAGAATAATGCGACTCATCTTTCGTACACATTCCCAACAAGAAGCGGACTCCAAAGACGTGGCTGGTGTTCTTTTATCTTTTACATATCTGACGTGAAATTTTGTACGGTATCCAGACGTATTTTTCGAGCTAGTTGAATTTTGATATGCTACTTTGATGCAACCCACGGCTTTGGGCCCGGAGTCTTGTCACAAAAGAAATAAAAAACTGCCAATGTTAAAAAACTGCCCCAATTGTGCGTGTTATCGAATTAATTGTAATAATTTTAATGGCGACCGGTTCTACTTTTTTATGGATGGCTGAGTGAGTTTTTATTTCTGGCGGTTAAATAATTTTTTTTTTTTTCAGGATTAATTTTAACATCACATTATTTGTCACAATGATACACAGTGATTTAAAAACAAATAGTTGCGATTTGGTGTATGACGTTGCATATCGAACAACCGAATACTTCGTAAGAAGTTTTTCAATTCACTGATGAGACTGTTTTGCGACTATCGTAATTTAACTTTTATCAATAAACATACATTTTTGAATTTTTATAAAAATAAGTGTTCAATTATTGCGATGAAAAATAATAATCAAAATTTTGTATCTATTTCTTACAAAAAAAAAAAAATATTGTTTGGAAAAACTGTCGTTATTGTTTTAATATAATTAATTGTACACAATTTAAATTGTATTCTGTTGACTATTAAACGTATACGATTAAAGTTCTTAAGATATTGATAAGAAGTTGATCTACTTTGTGCGTTTAACAAGAAAAAGCATTGCAATAAACGAACACTTTTATTTTAATATCCACAGATTTGTTTACTTTGTTTTTCTCAACAAATCTGCAATTCGTATGTTCCATCGTGTATAAATAGCATAATAAATTTAAAAAAAAGAACCTAACAAATAATAATTAAAATAAAATCCAAATAAAAGTAAAAGACTTTTGATACCGAAGATCCGAAGAGATTTGATCTGCGTACATTTCTCACACTTTCCGACTAACAATTAAAACGATTTTTAATGTTGTAAATGTTGTAAATACATTTTAGTCGGAGTTTTTCGAGTCATGTATAGACTTTGTTGTTTCTTAAATGTAGATTTGTGCAGTCCCTTTATCAAAAACAAAAAAAAACACAAAAAAATGGTCAGAGGCTCGCGAAAGCACCACACGTCCCATTGCAAAGTAGAGATTTTGTTACGACAATGCAACAATCCTTCCCTTTATTTGTTTTCACTTGTTTTTTTATGTATTTTTATTAATTTTTTTTATCTCTCATGAAAACTTGTCATTATTGAGGCTGTTCGTGTTGCCATTGCGACAAGTTGTCCAAAGTGAAGGATCATTGCCAGAGTCTGTAACGATTCGATTAAATAGAATTTAAGCTTAGGGAAAATCAAGTTGGAAGTTATTGCTAATTAAGCTCAATGGTTACGTAGGTGTCGTAATGAACTAAAATTTAAAAAAAATTATTTAAAATTAAAATATGCATTTTTTATGCACAATAACATATAAACTGCTATTTCCTCTATTTTTTTAAACAAATTTTACATTCTTTATAAAAATATGTCATGTTACTTTTTCAATGTAAAAAATTAAAAAAATATTGTAATTTTATTTGTATAAAAACATTTTTCGATTTAACAGAAAAATTTTCTGTTTAATATTAAAATATATTTCAGAGTTATACATAGTTTTATTAATATTTAAAGATTTTTTTTTTGATTTCTTAGTACATTGTTCAACACGACACCTATGCAGGTACAATATTTGGCCAACGCTATGTAATCTCCATGGTTTTATTCACATTCATACTTAGCCTTAAAGTCTATAACAGATTTCAACAAGTCAATTACAAGAAAGAATCAGCTTTTCAAAATGAGAAGTACAAACTTAGTGCGAGTTAATAAACTTAGTGATTTTGAAAGTCGCACTCATATATATATAAATTTGTAATTTTTATTAAAAAGATACATTTTTTGTCAATTAAAAGCAACGTCTATTTGAGACACATAAATCAAATTCACTTTTTACTAATATTTTATATACATATTTTGCAAAAATATTGAAATCTAACTTAAAAAATAAATAAACAATTTTATGTAAAAATAAGTTAAGTTTTTTTTAAATCGTGTTTATGATCTTCTCGCATAACTTTGTCGTCATAAAATCGTGGAGATTACTATGTTATTTTTTTTACTGAGCATAGCATTATTGTTGACAAAAATATATATATATCCAAAGTTTCGTAATTAGGTTTTGTACGTTTTGAAAATGCGCGTTTAGACACTCTTACACATATGGGCAATTGTCTAGAACCTTTAACTTTCAACTTGCCAAATTTAAACAAAAAGTTTTAGCACATCTTAGTTTTATCATAATTATCATTTATTATTATTTTAAAATGAATAATATAAAGTCGAACAGTGATAAATTACATGCACGTAAATTTAAATTAATATTTAATTGTAAAAACATACGTAAATATTACGTTTTTGACAGCTTTTCTGTTCTAATGTCAAAGACGTAATATTTTGAAACGGTCTTTCAATTATTTAAGTAGTTTTTAATATATAATTAGATTTTATTGCACGCACGCATACTTTATTACATCAAGATACTGTGCATTTCATCCAGAAGTATCAAAGTGTTTTTAAATATAAATATTTTCAATTACAAAATGTATTACGTCTTTGTCGTTAAAACTCAGGGACGAGTTTTTATTAGTTTACATATTAAATGAGCATCATTGGAATTGTGCTTATTGCATTTGATATATTTAAAAGTAATGTTGATTAATTTTTTAATTGCAGTTTAATTCTGTGCTTTTAAATTAAAAAAGAAAATGTGTCTGCATAACCTAAAGGGACATGTCAAAGACGTAATAATTTGGACTTGAGATTTTGAAATATTTTTAAAATATAATTCTCATAAACGTATAAATACTTACAAAGTATAAAACTATAATAAATTGAAGTGTGCAAACCATAAAAACTAAAATCTTCAATTTAATAATCCACAAAATTGAAGTGAAATGCGAGTGATAGGTAGGTTAAAAGTTCTAGAGATTTGCCCATATACGTAAATAGAAGAAGAGAGAGAGAGAAGAAAAAAACTACAATCGAGCGAGAGAATGTGCATGAAAAATTAAAAAAAAAAACACAAATTTTTGAAAAATTGCGAAAGAATATATAAAGTATAAATTGTAGTTATGGGGCTTGCGTGTAAATACATATATTATATACAAAATGTAGAGGCATCAATTAAAAAGTTATACGATTGAAAAGTAAACAAGTAATGAAAAAATGGAAAGACGAAAAAAATTAGTCCAAATATTTCTGAGCCCAGTGGTGCACGTAGAATCTATCTTAAAGTGCTTCTTATTTCAGTGTTTTTAGAAGTAACGCGTATGTGATATATTCTATATAAAAAATAAAAAACAACAATTGAATTTCGGAAAGAAAACGAGAAATAAGGATTTTAGGCAATGTATGTAAAAAAAGAGGGTAACAGCATTTCAAACGACAACATACTCAAAATTGGCGTAATACAATTTTTTTATGACTAATGATTTCTCGGTTGATCGTCGTAAAAAAAGTGCAATTAAAAATCGATTTGGAGTAAAGTTACATCTGTTGATACAAAAAATTGTTTAAAAAAACTGGTTATGTTGATGTAATTTTTATATTATAAGCGCTACGTACAATTTTGTATTAACTGTTTGTTTAGAGAAATTTATTTTAAAAAGTAGCTTTAAGTACAAAATTAACTGCATACAAAATTGTGTTAAAAAATTCTGCGACTGATTGATATTTGATTGAGTTCACTCATGCAATATTTTAATTAATTTGAAACAAAAGTAAAATACTGCAATTTTTTAATATTATTTATCTCCATTCAGTACGGTTTGTTCAATCTACACAATACAGACGAGAATTTCACTTTTTTTAAACGCAATCAACTGACCAAGCAATTATCGAAAGTAGATTCGTAAATTGCCAATCAATGCGAATAATTAGCTTGTAAAACATTGTATCGTAAAAATTTCGATTCTTAATTTTGCGATATTACAAAGCTAAAAAAAATATGTGATTTTCTATAAAATATCAAATCATCATCAGAAAATGGTATTTGCAAGGATTAGCTCCAGTAAAAAGAATTCCTTTTTAATATAAAAAATACATTCTTGTACTTTTCTTTATATTAAAAAATATAAAACAAACAATTAAAATAATTTTTTCGTTTAAACTAATAGTTGCACCAAGGCTGATTATTAATTGATCATTTGCGTTAATTGAAGAACTCAGGCACGATACCAAAGATGAATAAAGAATTAGGTACCCTCGATCATTTGTGATTATCTTTAGAGGCGCACAAAGTGGTGTTCAGTGAGAAAATCCCCTAGCACAAAAGAACGCTACAGTTCGCAAATGGTCAAATACGTTGCTGAAGTTAATCGTGTCGGTGAATGATAGATGCGATGAGAAACGTTCGATTGACAACAACACAGCTGAGGAAAAAAAACTCAAAGTCCTGTTTCTGTTAAAGTGGTGAACGACAACTAACAGGCCAATTTAAAAACATTCAATTCAACGCCGTGCATCATTTTGATGAAACAGCATAAAAACTTGAATCGTACAATTTACCTCTCGTAAAATGAACGATCCAATTTTCTCAGCTTGCGATAATAAATGAGAAATAAAGTGAAAACATAATAAAAGAAAGAAGAATAAACAAATGAATAAGAAAAAAATAAGTGTGCATTATGCGAATTTTTGCGGGGGAGGGGGGGGCTTAGAATTTAAGTAGAGTTTAGTAGAATAAATGTATATATATCTATATATATCTATAAACAAAAAAGAATAACAAAGAAGGACACAGACACACAATAAATATATATAGATATATAAAAGAAGCTTTGAAACGTATATTAATGATATTATATATAACTTTTTATAAATATATTTTTCCGTCGGAGTCTAGCCTAGGTAGAAAGAACCTACACAGTTATCATTAATTAATTTATCTAACTCAATTATTACGAATGATAATAGCATTAAGTCATCATTCTAGAAACGTCATAGTTTCACACGTTAATCGAGTTGTAAGTCATTTGTGAGAAAGGAAGATTGAAAGAAATAAAGAAAATGAATAAAAGAAGCGGAAAAAAGAATACAATTTAGTACCTAAAGTTATTCAAACTTATTACTAGGCGGTTTCAAGGTTCGTTGAGATTCGGAAAGAGCCTCGCAGGGCACGCCGCGCCTCGACCCATTCGCTTTAAAATCATAACAAATTTCGATACACATATATATATTTAACGGAAATGATATACAAATAAAATATAAATATATATATATTCGTTTTGTTGTTTTGGGACACGACGTGCGACGCGCCCTCTGTTTACCAAAAGTTACGACCGTTTGCCACACGGTGGCGCTTTACTCTCGACGAATCCAGCACGCATTTGATGCATTTTCGAGGGAGTTTGTAAAAAAAGAAAAAAAATACAAGATAATCGACACTACAATAATCGTATATGAAAAAAAGTACAGACAAGTTTAGCGAAGATGGAAAACAATTTTTAAAAGCAGAATAAGAAAAAACCTATAGCATTTATCAACGATAAAATAATGAGAATGTAACATGTATTTTGCTTCTTCCTAATACAGTGCCGTTCACGCTATTTTTTACTGTAATTATTAGAAATTTGGCTCGGCCGTAGGCCGTTTGTAAACTGCGAACGACGAACGTCATCTAAAACTAACTAAAAAATAAAACGGCAGCTAAGGGTCATACTAAATTGCTCGTATTTTGCTTAACAAACTACAATTTAATTTGAGTTTGACTGCCGTTGCAGATGGCGCTTCGACGTTCGCGAGAATCGAATGCTGTATGTGAGACTGTCATAAATTGTAGGGGTGCAGAATTAATATATAATATATACATATATATATATAATTAAATAAAATATATATGTGTAATTATATATGATGAAATATAAATATAAATATATGACGTCGGTGCACCGGGTGTCCTTAACGAAACGGCCGGATATTTTGTTTTCTTTGTGTCAGTGTTGTCGGGCACACCCGGTACACAAACTATTATTAACGAATTATTCGGTGACACATGTGGAGTCATGAATTGTTCATTTGTACACGCAATGTTTATGCTACAGTAATGATACTTGAAAGATTAATGATATTATAACTATACATTAATGAAGGTACGATTACTACCGAATATTAATTATATAAAAAATGATATTACGCAATACAGTTTATAACACGAGGTTAAATAAGATGGAACAAAGAAAAAAACAAAATAAAAAAAACGAATGACATGTAGTTGGCAGTAGGCTGAGGTAGAAACACGGCACGTTTAACATAAACCAAAAAAAACAAGTACAGTTATAAAATATAATAACTTGAAAAAAATGTAGCGACAAAAAGAAAACCCAAAAATGACGTATCGCGAACTTGAATGTTTTGCTTGTCGCGTGACTTTCTGAGACCAGAATAGACGGCTCACGGTGAACCGGAGTTCATATTTTTGCATAAAAGATTCGCTCCGAGGTTCGATTTTGTAAATTAATGTCAGCCAATGAGCGGCCACGTATAATTTACAAAAATTATATTCCATAATTGTACGGTTAACAAATTTACTTCTTTTTTATACAATACACTTTCTTCTCAATCCAAGTTCCAGTCAGAATTTGAAGACTGAACGGTCGACTCTGCAAGAACATTCATTTACAAAATCCCACGTCTCATCGTGCGCAGTTTGTTCGCGCCTGCTCACACATTCCATGTTGCGCGCGAATTTTCAACTCGTTAATGTAATAATATTATTAAAAAAAAAGTGGAAAAATAAATTATGACTATACAAAAAAGGGAGAAAAAAAACGTCCAACGAAAATCTAGAATCAGACATTCCAGTGCGACCCCTCGTTCGTTATTCCGGAATGTGTTTCGATTGGAGCGCGCGTTCGATTTGCTTGATTTAAGAGTGCGCGTGTTTTTTCCGAGGGGTTTTGCTACTACGAATACAAGTAAATGAAAAAAACGATGTTCTCACTTGTAATAACTGAAAATAAAAAATAAAAAAACTTTAGGGCAAGCCGTAAGTTGTTAGCTTTACAGGTATAAGACAGCGTGTTTGAGTAAATTTAAAAAAAAGGAAAAGAATGAGATAATGATGACAAAAAATAATGTAAAGGCGAACAGATTGACTGTAGAAAAGGAAAGTCACTTAGCCAGCAGACTGCTGTTCATAGTGCCCTGTTATAGTGGGTTCCGCGGGCAGACTCGGCCAAGAGCCGCGCTCGCGAGTTAGCGCAGTAGTATACACACACATTGTACATATATTTTCATATGCAAAGATTGAATATCCAACGTGTATATTCGACGATTTTGTTTTATTTGTCAAGTAACTGCAAAATAAAATGAAAAATAAGGGCTTTCTTTGGGAGTCAAGTTAAATGTAAAAACGATTGTAAATTTGCTGCAAGTTTCTGCAACGATGAGTTGGATTGTTAAATAATTATTATTTAATATTGAAAAAAAAAATTGTGCGTTAATTAAAAGAAAATCAATTTCACTTAACGTTGAAGAGACACATGAAAAAATGCAATTCAATCGTTTTTATAATATCCAGTTAAAAAAGGAAGAAAAATGTTGTTGTGAACGTTATATTGACTAGAAATTAATTTATTTATTTGTGCTAGTCTTTGTCAAAACGTCGTGACGTGAATGTTCGCCACCTACCTGCGGAACCCTGATCTATTTTTCAGAATACGCTATTGTGATTATTACTATATAATAACATTTAAAAATCTAAAAATCACACACAAAAAGTATCCCCCCTTTTCCCTTTCTCCTTGACAGTTCTCCACGCCTCTTTTGTGAATCGTTGATTTTTCAATGAAAAACGATCAGCCATTGATTTGTAATGTTTATAATCTACATTAACGATAATTATACTATTATATCATTATTATATTTAGTATACCATTTAGAGAGTGAGGCTGCTACCGTATTAATGAATTAAGTACAATATGATAATATTGATTAGACCTTGCATATATATGAAAATATATCATCAATATTATACACCGGGACGTCATCATTTGCATTTACAGATCGGTTCGCGTCGTATTCGCGTATAGTTTTTACACATGGTCTCGATAACAAAACGCCTCTTACTCAAACTATTACTTTCCTGCGAGATGTCTTGTTTCGTGCTTTATTAACTTTGAGAGTGAGAATGTCTCATGTTTTGTATAACTTTTTTTTTAAAAGATTTTTTTTTCTTCTTTTTAAGTAATCTTCGTTGTAAGTTATTAATGAGAAGTCCTTTTATACCTCTAATGATTGCGTTAATTTATACATCATAATACGTATAGATTGTACTATGAAATATTAAATAAAAATAAATTTGATTAGGTAATAAAATTTGTGTCTCACTTTTTGTCCTGCATGCATTTTTGACTTTTGTTATAAGAGATTTTGATGAAAAGTTTACTTTGATAAGGGATTAATTAAGCCGGGAAAAAGATCAAAGAAAAATTTTTTCATTAAAAGATTGTATAGTGAAATTTTAACTTGTTCACGTTTTAGTTAAGTTTTTTTTTGATTATTTATTTGCGTAAACAGAAAATCAATAATTCCGTTTTTTCCTTTGATTATACATATTTATATTTTAACTCTCTTTTGCTAATTGAAATTTTTTTTTTTTATAAGGATCTCCAATATTGTTAATTTAATTTTATGGTTTCTCAAAAGTTATTTGATTGATTATTAAAATTTGTTATCAGAATTATTTAAAATTAAGAATTCGTTTATGAGCACGAATAAATGCAGGTAAGAATTTTTTGAATTATCACTTAGAAAAAATGAATATAAAAAAATTACATTTTTAATAATTTAATTTTTTTTGTCCGTATTTAGAGAATGACATTTGGTACAAAGTTAGTATGGAAGCTCAAAGTTACTCTATATATCATAAGAAATCTGAACTTCTAAAACTAAAATTAGTTTAAAAGTTCAAAGTTGAAAAATGAGTTTAAAAGCAAGCATTAATTATGGGTTTTAATGGATAGAATAAACGATATTCAAAATTGATCACTAATTTATTCATGAATACAGTTTTATCATACACTTGTTTGCGAATTTTAATATCATTAATGCATGGTATAAAAACAGATGAGAATTTAATGATTAATGATTAAAATTTTCAGTAACACCGCGTAAAATAAAAATTACTTTTAAGACATGTCTCGTCTTTAAGTGAAACACATATATATTTTATAAATATAGTACACATGTATCTTTATGATATATATCCCAAGAATACTGAGAACGAAATTTTAAAAATCAGCCTAACAAACAAATTTAAATTTAATATAACGATCAACAAATTTAACAAAAAAATTCAAGAAATTAATTTGCAAATATATAATCATAAAATACATATATACTTATGTATAGGTAGAATTATTCTTAAGTATGATATATGTAGTCCACTTTCATTCGTTGTAACAAAGATTTATCAATTTACACACACAATTATTAAACAATGAAATAACATAATATTGATCGTACAATCAGTGTGGTTTCGGTTATAATTCTATTTCGATTAATTGTTAAAAAAAAATTATAATTTAGTGCGCGCTAGCATTTTCATGGGAAAACGTTTCACATAGTGTCCGGGATGATTATTTATTCTACTTATTTCAGGTGCGCGTTTATAAAATCTAGTACCCTGCTCATTGATTGTATTTATATATTTGATTTCATTATCACACACGTATGATATTCAAGTAAAAATATTGTTTACAATTGATCATAAAATGGTCTTCGTCATACTTTCCAATGAATTTTATACATCAAAAGTTGATATGTAATAATCTTTAAAGTCAATTGGGCTTTTTTTTCAATACCAATATTATGAATGATCTAGGACATATTAATCAAGAACACACACTTTCATATTTGTACATATACATCTTCATATACTAACAATC
>JABFPM010005814.1:0-10818 GCA_022817325.1 Idris sp. 1 HC-2018
GGAAAGGTTGCTTACACTCTGTTAAGCGGTCGAACGATTTGATTTTGTTATTTCACCTGCACTTTTTCCTTAAATATATACGTGCGAAATCAGCGTAGATTATAAAAAAATGTAGTCACGACTTACATAAATTCGTATAATTAATTTTTCTTGTAAACTATACTTAACTATGTATCCAAGTTATTTACATTTAAAAAATATAAAATATTGCTAGGCTTATTTGTTGTTACTATTTATGTTTGATTTGATGTAATCGATGAAAATGATTGACGCTTCTATTTGATCACAATTACTGTTTGCACGAAACTCATACTCACAATTCTTCAAAATTTGCCTCGAAAATCAGATCCGCTTTGATCACCATTATGATTATTATTAAAAAATTACTATTGATTTTCAATTCGACTGTATATTTCTGTGCATTTCAATATCCTTTTTTTCGTTACTAAAAATTTAGTGCAAAATTTGCATTACATGAAATTTTGTAAACTGTCAAAAAATGTACTTTATCATAAAGGTTGTTAGAAATTAAATTTAAATACGTATGCTAAACTTGTAAGATAAACATTATTAATTTAGGACTTTGATTAAATCACTTTCGATTATTCTTATGTGTGCTTATTAAATTTTGATTAGCGTTTTAATTGCGTGTCAAAGTAACCTGGAATAAGGTTTGGGAACTTCGAATGCAGTTCAGTTCATAGACTTCAAATCTGATCTGACTCGGATGTCGTCAATACGTTGAATCCATTTTAATACAAATGACGTGCGTTTTTCGTCAAACCACTTACAACTAAATTTCAATTTCTCTGGCAAAATGGAGCTTGGCCACATAACTTAGACCTGACCAAATTTGCTGTGGATTCTTTTTTTGCAAAATCTTATTTTCTTTTTACACTGCTCATCAAATTTCAACTTAACCAACTATAAAGATTGAACTAAAAAATCATTAAAAAATGATTGCTTTTATAATCTTAGTATTTTTGTCTTTAAAAAAAATACAATTTTTCAAAATGATGCGTCCAAAACGAACTGCGGTAAATGCATTCGTGCGGCAAATTCAGTGTCGATATGACAAAACGATAGGACGTCTGTGACTAAAGTTGGATCAGGTAAATCCACCTTTTTGCTCTAGTTTACGTTCATCTCTGGCGTCGTCTCCTAAGCTCGGAAGAATTTGAGAGTATTTGGGTGGGTTCGCGGCTTGGCAAACTTCCACCTGCAGCATCTTCATATGACCTGCCCTGTAATATGCAATTTAATAATATTGAAGTACATTTTTCTGTGTCCATTTCAAGGTGAAACGAATTTATTTTGAAATATGTAAATTTATAGATATCAAACACACCTATAATTTAGATATACACTGCCAGCCAAAAATTTGGGTAATTACCACATCTTACCTAAACATTTTAGCAACTTCTAATTGTTGTAGTTTCGTCATTTAATTTAAGTTTTAGTTTTAGGTTTTAGCTTTCATTCTAACGGTTGTGACTCATTTTAATTTAAGTTGAAGATAATTTTCGAAGCTTTAAGAACGTTTTATACGGCATATTAAAAAATATAGCTCAACAAATTTTGGCGAGGAGTTAAACATAGTTCGTCATTTAATCAACATTTACCGATCATACTAAAGAGTAACATTGGCAGAAAAGGAGGTTTAAATTAACGATAAATAATTTTTAATAATTCTAGAGTCATTTTTACGGACATTTTTGCGGACGTTTTGCATTTAAACACTTTTCACTTCATCCACTAGTATAATCAGTGGATTTCGATTTAAGGTAGGTCTCTTACTTAACCTCACAATTTAAAGTGGTTCCCTTAACATATTACACTGTCAAAAATGTTCTTAATTTTAAACATGTTTAATATACCGTATATTATTCAATTTTAATATTGTATAAGAAACTTAAAAAAAGTTCTGAAAACACCTATTTTGAGATTAGAATGAATATTGAAATTAAGAAATTGTATATTAATGAAATTTAAGATGTATGTAAATTAGTTTTATTGATTAATTTTTGAGCAGTGTAGAAAATGTTCTACATACGTAAAAAAATCAATATGTGTTTTTTATGCAATGAAAATAATTCTCTAATTTTTTCATAATTTTGTCCATTTTGTTTTTAAATAATTAAACTTGTCATTTAACATGGTCTTTTATGGACTTCAATCAGAAAAAAGATAGGAACGAAATGTTTTATAAATTTGATTCTTTGCGTTCAAGTAGAAAATATATTCAAAAATCATATGCACCAACCTAGAGAAGATTTACCACATATTTTCATTATTAACTTTTATTGAAAATACAGATTTGGCTTTATTTTGCAGTATGTGCTATAGTTTAGAGATTATGTTTAAAATAAAAAACAGAGAAAATGCAAAAATATACGAAAATAAGTTGGACAAAATATTTTATATATTTTAAAATTATTTTGAAAATTTTGCAATAGCAATTGACTTGAAGATAATATTTAATACCGAAATTAAATGTTTATTATTTGTCTTAAACAGTTGGAATCCTATCATGTTTAACATGGAAAAAATAGAAATAAACCTTGCTTCTCACTTACCGATTGTCCATCCTTAAACTTATACTGTGCTTTCAATATTTGTCAAAACTATTTGAAATGTTGTGACTTTATTTTTACTTCAAAATTATGAATTCGTTTGAGCATCATAAAGAAATTAATTAAATCTTGCGATAATTAATTTTTTCCTAGAACGGTCAAAGGCAGTCATTTTGACTGCTCCCATTAAAAATGTGCATAATATTAATAAAAATATGAAAAAAATAATATGAAATCGTTATTAATTAAATATAAATAAATAATTTCATAATTAAAAACAATTTTATCAATTTATTGTCTTTTTTGATCAATGATTTTTAATATTAGCAATATTAAATAAAACTTGTTAATCAATTGAATTTAAAAAATAATAACTAAAAAATAATTCAATTTAAAAATTATTATTTTGATTTTTTGTTATCTTTTTTTGTCTTGTGTGTTTTTGCGTAAGCAGATTAACCCAAAAATAATTTTATACACTTATAGGCACCAACAAAATACAATTTAACATATAAAAGTAAGTTTGTTGTTCTTGTTCCTTTAAAAGTGGGATATTTTTTTCCTTTTCTGTTGAAACTGAGGCTCCAAATTTTAAGATTCTGTACCTCAAATTGGCCTAAACAAATTTCTCGCGAACTGGGAAGACTTCTATCACAACCTATTTTTTCAATAAATAGTTATACTTTAGAGGTGCGCTAATAAGGATGTGGGGCCAGGTAATTTCGATATCTATTCAAAATATTCAACTATCATGTTTAATTGCGGACATTTTTTCTATAAATTACAGTGCTTTCAAAATATAAAATTTGTTAATTAAGTGACTAAAAACTTATATCGCTAGTGTATATTAGAATGTATTGAACATTTTTAATGCCACACACTTTTAGTCACTTTGCACAATATTTGAAGAGTGCGTAAGCTTTCCAAAAATCATATTTTTTGATACATTTTTTTCATTTGTACTCCCAAAGTAGTTCAGATCAATTGGATTAAGCCTATTTTTTGATAAGTTGTTACCACATAAATGCCCTTCAAGGACCACACAAATTTACCTAGTTCCTCTCTTATTTGACCTTGGGCCTAACCTGTTGAAATGTTATTTTTTTGAACAATTTTATAAAAAAGTGACTTATTGCTTCAAATTAAGTTTATTATCATAAAATCAATGCAAAAAAACATTGTATTGTACATAAAAAATAATATTCATCCAAAATTTAATATTTAAAAACATAATTAGTGAAATTAGCAATATTTTATTTTAAACTATTAAATTAAATTTGTTCATTTACTAGAACATTTAAAAAGACCGGCCAAATTGTTTAAACAAGAAAATATCTGACAAAATTTACAGAAAAAATCATAAAAATACGAAAAATACTATAAAATTATCGGTGAACCAGATTTAAACTTGATCCATCGACCCAATCTACTATACCCCAATAACCAAGTTTATATAATGTTTGTATAAAATTTGCTTAAATGTTTGCACAAAGTTTGCACAATTCTAAGTCCGAAATTTGCACAAAATTGTAGTAAACATTTACATATAATTTTTTCAAACTTTGTATAAAGTTTTTATCAATGTTTTAATATTTTTTATACAATTTTTTAATTTTGAAATTTGAAAAAATTGTTTGAAGTTTAAAAAAGTATGAAAAGTATAAAATATCTCAAAAATTATAGACATTTTCGGATATTATTAAATATTTTTTTCTGTAACTTAGCTACAATATTCAGGTTCATGCGGACTAAAAAATGATACACCTCAATAATCAACTTTTAACAATATAATTATTATACTAATAAAAACGCCAGAGATCTCACAGCAATGCAACCAGGAACAACTGTTATCAAATGATTTTTTCAAAACGTGCATCAATATTTTTGGACATTCTTCTAACAGAAATTTCATGATGATATCGTTTTATTTTCGTACAGTTTCAGACATTTGAGAGTTTAGTCGACTGAAGAACCAAAACAATATAATGATTTCACATTTGATGACATAAAACTTACGAAACTACAGCATATAACAAAAAAATATAATCAATTAACAAAATGAAATGTCCAACAAACCTTTTGACAGTGCATCGAACAGACATTTGATGTTATAACATTATTCTTGCACAAATTTAAATATTATAATCTTTACCTTTTGTTAATCAACTTTTATTTTACAAATTACAAAAATTAATAAAGTTAAAAAAGACATTTATTTACATTTGTCAAATTAAATTTTAAATTGAAAATAATTACAAGATGTCAAAAGAAAATCAGTAAATCAAATGTTTGGAATAGTTTGAAAGTCTTGTTTATTGACCTTGACCACTAAAGACTAATTTCAGTTTGAGTGCAATTTGACAGATGTAAACAAATATTTTTTTAACTTCATAAATTCATGGTAATTTTTTTGTACAATAAAAGTGGTTAAAAAAAAGTTGAATTCTAATGTACGAAAATAAAACGATATCAATATGAAATTTCTGTTAGAAGACATCAATATTTGTATCCAAAAGTATTGATGCACGTTTTGAAAAAATCATTTGATGACAATTGTTTCCTGGTTGCATTGCTGTGAGATCTCTGACGTTTTTATTAGTAATTACATTATTAAAAGTTGAATTATTGAGATGTATTAAATTTTAGTCCGCATGAACCTGAATGTTGCAACTAAGTCACAGAATAAAAAAATTTAATTTTTAAGAAGCTTTGTTGTTTAATTGAAGTGTTATTGTGTATTTAAAAAGAGAAATAAAATAATATCCGAAAATGTCTATAACTTTTGAGACATTTTATACTTTTCATACTTTTTTAAACTTCAAACAAGTTTTTTAAATTTAAAAAAAAAACAAAAAGAACTAAAACATTTATAAAAACTTTATACGAAGTTTGAACAAATTATATGTAAATATTTGCTACAAGTTTGTGCAAATTTTGGACTTAGAATTGTGCAAACTTTGTGCAAACATTTAAACAAACATTATGCAAACTTTATGCAAACTGTTTGTATAAAGTTTGCGTAATAGCTGGTTATTAGGGTATACAGTTTTTCCAAAATTCAAAGCCAAATATTTCGACTCCTAGATTGTTTATCATCTTTCATTTTGGGAATTAGCAAAATTACAATAATTTCTGACTCTTTTCCCTTTATAAGAGATCTATTAATGAAAAATTATGTTTAACTCCTCGTCAAAATTTCTGGTCCATTTTTGGTTGTTTTCAGAAACTCCATGCTTCCATTACGGATTCTTAAAGCCTGCAAAACTCTGAACATTTAAAAAAAATTGGTTTTTTAACAATTTGTAGAGGAGACTGTTAGAAATTGTCTCAACAAAATGCACTTTTATACTTTTAGTGGGTCAGAACCGCTACAATCAAGTAAAATGTATTTTCAATTAAAAATTTCAAAATCTAAAACTTCAAGATTTCAAACAAAAAAAATTATTTGCAATTATCTGCAAAAATAAGACTAATTTTAATTATGCTCAGACTTTTGATGGGTACTGTACTTATATTTTCTTTTTAATATTGTATAATGCGTTTTGTATTTAAAGTGGTAATATATTATAATGTATAATAATAATAATTACAAAAAGGAAGTTGAACATTTATTGTAATGAAAAATGTGTATATTATCATTGCTATTCCTAGTGAGATATTTTAGACTCTAATATTCAAATTTATAACTTTCATTTTTTTTAATTAAATATTTAATTTTGGGTGATTTATAAATGACAAAGCGTAAATTAAACTTATTATAAATGTTCATATAACATTAATTTTTGTCAGATATAAAAACAATGTAAAAAATTGAAAAGGGTCTTATGAAAAATGTTATGTGTCTAGATAAAATCTAGATAAAAACTCAAAAAATAAGTATGGATTTAAACTAAGAAATAGTATAGACTATCCGTTTTATCGTAAACTTTCTGCATTGTAAGGTTACTGCACAGCTGTTGAATGTGAAAAATGTAAATTTTTATAAAAATGTCTAGTGCAAATAATTCATATAATTTTTTTAATCTAAAAATAATACTTCTTATTTAATTCACATGTTTGTACGTTCTTATTTTAATTAATAATTTCAACTTTATTGATATAATATTGAATTAACTAAAAATTTATTATTATTATGTTTTTGTTTTGGATAAAAAACCTGTTTTTAAGTAAACGATCAGAGTATTTACCTTACTTATTCTGTCGAAGTTAGTGATATATGATCGATAAACATGGATTCATTTTAGCAACATGCATAGATAATATTGAAAGTTTATTTCATCTCATGTATTCTTGTTTCTGACTAAATCGTTTTTGTTTGTCGAATATGAATATATGCTCTAAGTTTTATCTCAA
This sequence comes from Idris sp. 1 HC-2018, assembly GCA_022817325.1. NCBI lineage: Eukaryota > Metazoa > Arthropoda > Insecta > Hymenoptera > Scelionidae > Idris > Idris sp. 1 HC-2018. The sequence continues at coordinate 6,927 of JABFPM010005814.1, forward strand.
GAATACATTTCAAATAATTTTGTACATAATGTTGCCTACATTTCTGCATTTTTGTCTACATAACATTAAGTACATTTTGTACATCAAAAATTGACCAAATTTTTATAACAAAAATGTAAAAACATGACGATATTATGTTTTAATTGATTTAATACAGGACTTGAAGAAGTAAGGCTCGAAAATAGTCATACAAGAGACCGAAACTTCGCTATGTTTTATGTAGTGGATATAGACTACAAAAATTGTTTGTTAAATGACAAAATTAAATTCTAAAAGTTATTAAAACCATTATACAGTTAAAATTAACTTTTTTCACACTTGCACGCGAAGTGTCTCCTCTAAATAGGCGCGCAAAGTAGTGCTTCGTTCCCTAGGGAATACAAGATACTTCACGTGCAGGTGTGAGAAAAAATTTATTTCACAAGGGCCCTTCGCTCCCTTGTTACGAAATATACTATGATTTAAAGTCCTAAATAATTTTTTACTCGTGTAATTACAATAGAAAAGGTCTTAGAACGAACAATTTTTTTCAAGACAAAAAATAAATTTGAACTCAGATCAAGATATCTTTTAAAATTTGTTAACATTGAGTTCATTTAATTGTTAATTATTTAAACTAAGAGCTGTATTATTAGTCGTTAACTTTTTATTCTCAAAATCTTTTCCAAACGATGAAAAATAAGAACAATTTGTATCATTAATTGTTCTCAGAATTTGACAGCAATTTTTTGTTATTTAAGAATTACGCTGTTATTTGACAGATAACTATTTTCTGTCAAATTTTATAAAAATATTTGTTTATTCTAAAGTAAAAGTTATTAAAAAATGAAACAATATAGTAAAACTAAGCATACATTTGGGAGCTTTGGGAGTATTTTAACTGGTACTGCTTATTATGCATACAACAGATTTAACTGAAATGCAAATTGCTCCCTCAGGAATGATTTTAGGGACTCATTTATAATGCTCAAACGGATTAAAAAGATCAATTACTTTGATTAAGAGTGAAAAAACTTCTTTTAATGATTTTATAATAACTTTAAATCCTGCAGTAAGTATGTTAAATTATTTTTGTCTGTAACATTAATCAAGTGGAGATATTTATAATTTAAAATTTGGCTAAAACATTGTCTCAAAGATATCTTCAGCGTTGTATCAACATTAAACTGACTGATGGAATTCTAGATTCAGTTTAAACAAAAGATAAAATTTAACATACTGTACTAAGTCTACAAAAGACAAAAAAATCTTCTAGATAAGATCTTAAACATGTCAAAAATTGTTTGCTGTTAATTTTTTGTCAGGATATCTTTGAGCTCTAATGTTTCATTCAACACGTGAATAAATGTATTGTCTATTCCAAATTAATGTAAATCAATTGACAAAGTTCTTGAGTTGAAATACGAAAGCTCGAATTTCAGTTCGAAAACTTATTCCTGTTGCTAAACTGGTATCAAACTATGCCAAATCTCTGGGAACGGATCAGCGATTCACTTTTGCATAAAATTAGTATAAAATGCAATTATAACTAACTTATTCAGTTTTAATTAACATCGCAATAGTTCGTCTGCTATCTATTTCATATCTTAAATAAAATAGCATCTTAAAGAAAGTGATTTGAATTACAAAATAGAAACCTATTTCTTCAGAGTTTTTTTTTTTTTTTTGGTAAAAAGAAACTTATTATTATATACACCTAATTTACAAGCTTATAAATAAATTACTTCTGTTTGAAAAAAGATTTATAAGTTTATACTGTTATTAAATATAACCAAATTCATTTTTGCTTTTTTTTAACCCATTTTAAAATAATAACTAACGAACAAACATAACATTCAATTCAAGAAGATAATCACCACTCCGACGTAATTGTATCATTAATTGCAAACTTGGTTTCATCCCGCGGGAAATGTAAAGTGCTTATTATTATTTGTTTTCTTAATTCACTTACTTTCATCGGTTCCATTTTGTTTCGTTCTAGTGCATGAATGCGAAGCTCTCGAATTTAATCGAAGACATCTGAGGAGGTGGAAAAAAAATGAAAAAGGAAAACGAAACGAAGCAACTGGGGATGAAATGAAATGACAGGCTGCCCAAGTGAATCGATCCGATTGTCGGCTCATCGACGATAGTGAGGTGTCTTCTTAAAGCCTAAAGGAAGGATTGAGAGTTGGCGAGAGTACTCTCGACCGTCTCCTCGCGTCGTCATAAGGGCCTCGTGACTTCTCCGCACTCGCATCGCGACATGTGTCCCCTGCGATCCACTCGGTTGCTTATGGAGTGTTCACTGCAACAAAGGATTCATTGTTACCGTTAGAAAACTAATTCACTTTTGATCCCGACTGGTGTTATGAAAATTCAGATAACAGAGTGATTGTCTACTCTGCGAGAAAGATTGATTTTTCAGAATGCACAGTTGAAATAGAGAAGTTTCACTGTAATTTGTTTATACATTTGTTTTTTTATCAACTTGATGCTGAGGATATCGTTAAAATATTCTCAAAGTAAAAGCTCAAAATAGAAAATGAACTCTCAAAATAAAAGGCGCATTCTTAGGAAAAAGAGTAAATTTTTTAAAATAAAACGTAATTTTTGTAAATAAAAAATAAACCTGAATACTCCAGTGAAATTTTTAATTATTATGATTTTTTATATAAGGCCATTGGGAACTAAAAGAGTGTTAAACAAAATTCAACACCTTTTCCCCAGAAGGTATAATATTATTTGTTTATTTATAATACAAAAATAAAACCAAGATTTTTAATTTTGTTTTGTTAATGATTTGAAATGAGAGCAGTTATGCCAGGTTTGACACTTTATTATTTTTACCTAACAGAGCATAGTTTTCCAATAAAAAGTGATAAAACATGGAGTTCTATCACAGTGGCTTATTAGGAAGTGCAAAGTTTTCCTTCGTGTAAGATATTATGAAAAGTTTCTTGAAAAGAGGGCAGCAATCAGTTGATTTTAAAGAGTCGCTGATAAATCAGGACAAAGGAAAATAAGTTTTAATGAAGGCAATAAAAATTTTTATAAACGTAGTAATACAGAAAATGTATGAAATGTAAAGTTTATTTTAAGTTTTTTAGTGCTTAAAATATATAACTATAACTTTTAATTTGTATATATAATATGATATCGTAATAGACAAAAATTACAAATTTTATTTTAATTAATTTAAGTAAAACTATACTTAGATTAGTATTTACATCAATTAGATCAATTTTAGCAGCTATAATTGAAATGATACAAAATTTATTATAAACTTTTCAAAGGCTTACAGTAAGTGTTGGCATACAATTACAGTAGAAACTTTAAGCGTAGTGAAAGCGGTCAATATATAGGAGCTTGAAATATATATACGTATATAAGTAAAGACGCATCAATTAAAGCTTAATTACAACCATCGTTTTGTTAATTACATAGATTCTCAATAAGCACCTATCTTAAAAAGCAAAGCGGAATTACATCTTGGTCACAATAATTAGAGAATATCAACAGACAATCGTACTCTATGTAAAAGTACCCTATAATAAAACTAATTTCTTCACAAATTTATTAAAAGAAAAACACATATATTCTAGGAGAGCTTTTTACAAACTTTTTGAAAAACATTTCTCAAAAATTATTTTAAGATGTCAAAGGAATTAAAATGATCTTAAGCTCAGAGAGGATATTAGAAATAATGTTTATTTAGATTTTGTATTTAAAATGACAAAAATAAAATATAAATATTATAATTTATATTTTTGATAATATACACTGATAAATTTACTGTTCTGAAATTGAAATGTCTATTTGCATGGCTTTGAATAATTAATATATATAGAATGTTATTTGGCCCAAACATATTTTCAAGAAGCAACTCTACAATTACTCAGTACTTGTTTCG
>JABFPM010005815.1:0-10817 GCA_022817325.1 Idris sp. 1 HC-2018
GTCCAATCTTTGCGCAACACACATGCAAAATACATACCTTTAGACATGAAGTCATGGTCAATTACAGTCAATAATAATAATAATGTATAAAACAAATTAGTGTAAGAAATGTTATTTTTAGAAAAAAGAAATCACTTTTAAGTAAAGGAACCTAAAAATATAAAGATTTTCGAGTGAAGTTTGTAAAAATCGATATCAGTATTTGTACATGAACTTTTAAAACATGTTTTTTTCATTATGACGATTACAGAGATGTTTTCTGAAAAAAACATTCTATCCAAAAACAAGATATGATAAGACGCTATCACTCACGTCATTATAGGGAAAAAACTTCTTTATGAGAAATATGTGGGAAAATCTGTCTTTTTCAAATTATATTTTGTTTTGTGTACTTCGGAAAAAAGTTTTTTTTTTTCTTCTAATGAAATATGAGGAAAAGTATGTTAAATTAACTTAGACCGATAGTGACAACAAGAATCATATCAGCAAGAATAATTTTAACAAATTTAAAATTTCTAGAAGATATTTCAAAATCTTTGAATCATTTAGACAAAATTAAAAAGATTTGATAATTTACTAATTTTAAAATAAGAAAATATAAAAAGTAAAAAAAAAAAAAATATTTACATTCGTCTCCGATTGGTTGCCTTGTAAAAAGATTAAAATGCCAGTTCTTCAAAAATTATCGATGTACTCGGATAAAAATGCAATAGCAGGTAAGGTAGAAATTGAAAATTTACCGATGGTAACTGAAAATATTTTTAGAAAATAATATAAAGATGGAGGACACTCAATTGTTACCTTATTAAACATATTTTAAGTGAGAAAAAAATTGACAGAGGACGCTACATGTACATATTCAGAATCGTAGCGAAAGTCTCCCAGCGCGAATGTCCCCCAAACCATATTCAGACTGAACTAAACTGTCAAATAGGTAAACGTAACCACAAAACGATGAACTTCTTTTTTACTCGGATAAGTGAAGTCCAGTTCATGGAAACAAAGCTGAAAATATAACCTAGGTATTTGAAGCTAAGTGTTCGTAAACAAATGTAAAATCAAGCAAAAACATAAACAATTTAAAATATAAGTAAATGTAAAATACAAATTTTGGAAACTAAAATAAAATTAAGCAAACTTAGAAAATTCGGGCATTTTTTTAATACACAAAATACTTAGTTTGTATTGCTTATTAACATAAAAATATTTTGCTTATAATTTACATAATTTATTTACTATTATATTTTAATTTTGTCGTATTTCACATGAATAAATTATAACAATTAAAATCTGACATAACTACTCTCTCTTCTTTCATTTAAATTTTTTTGATTTTATATTTCATGTGAAATACAACAAAATTAAAATATAATACTTTGTAAATTGTAAACCTCAATCCAAAATTTTTTTATGTAAATAATAACACATTCATGCAAATAAATTATATAAATTATAAGCAAAATATTTTTACGTTAACTCATTCCCTATGCAAAAGTCACCCCTTCCCACTTATAGGTGGCGCTAGCTAGAGAGAGAGCGCGCGATAAAAGTGAGTTAGAGCTACCGGTTTCCAGTGCGGTATCAAAGTTGGGGGCAATGTAATTGTAAAATAAAATTTATATATAAAAAAAGTTACAAAATTTAAATTGCAAACAACAATGAACGAAAAAATTGCTTGTTGTAAAATATAATGAAAAAACTGAATGTGTATGAAAATTCTAAAATAAATAACGAAGAACATTTTTATAATAATCTGATACATTTTTATTAGAGAATCGAAGTTTGATAATATTCTCATATATAATTGCATTTTGGCAGCAACAAGATATACATATAATAATATATATTAATATTCAAAATAATATACAAACCATAAATTTGTAGAACTAAAATTTTTAGTCATAACATGTTTTAAAATTAAGCAAATTAATAATGAAAGAAACAATTATAAATCTAATATAAAGGTATACAACAGAATTGTGTATTACAATAATCTAAAAATTATAAATAATAAATAATTTACGACCGTTGTCAATATACTTAAACTTTGTTCAAATTATAATTAAAATTGTGATAATTATAAAAACATGCATAGGAACACAAAGGTATTGCACATGCTTCGCATATTTATGAAGTTCGCACCGCGTTACCGTTTATATTGAAAAATTCATTAACTCGACAATTTTTGCAAAGTCTAACTGATTTCATTTTAATCAGTTTGTGATTATCTACTTGATTTGGCGGATTTGGTACAATTTTATTAGTTTTAACGCGGCACGTAAAATCTCCAATCAGTTGTTTCGCCAACGTTTTTTGAAAATTGTACATAGTGATTTGTCTTGGATAAAAATGTGGTCTGTTGGACAAATCATACAGGATAAAGCTGTTTATGATCGCAGACTGAATTACAAAGAAAAACACATATTTCCACCACTTATTTCTTTTGCTGGTAATATCATAATAAAAACGCTTTTGATCAAATATATCCACTCCATTCATAAAAGTGTTATATTTTTGTATAGCTAATGGACAAGTAAGCTCTTGTTTTGCCCCTTTGTGGCCTTTATCTTGTCTCCTACAGACGATCCCAGTCTCATCGGAACAATTAGTGGATAGAACTCTGACTTATTTTTGTCTTTCCATACGTATGCAGTTATTTTAGCTGACTGCATAGACACGGATTCTCCTTGATTCAAAGCTAATGCCTTATTAGGCTTTAATTGCTTGGAAAAAATTTGCGGTCATATCGCACTGTTCCGCAAGCATAAGTGTTCTTTATCTAACAACATTTGCATCAATCTAACTAAAGAAAAAAAATTGTTAAAATAAATGTGGTGGTACTTTTCATAAAACGGTTCAGACAAGTAATAGTAGATTACTTAACTTGTGGGAGAAGAGCTACTTTTCCCACTCGTTGAGTACGATACTTTTTCTTACAAGTGTGGCTTAATATTTATAATCGTTTTAAGAGGTAAATTATAACATTTAGAATTAACAAATAATAGTATTTTATTTTACAAGTGCGGCCAAAGGGTTGTTTCAAATTTAAAAAATGTTAAAACAAATTTCAACTTTTTTTTAAATTAAAATATTTTAATAAATGTTAAAAAATAGTATAATATTAATAATAACTGCGTTACTTCTGACTAAATGTTAGCAAACGTAGCAATTGCCGAGCGAAGCGAGGCAATTATGGGGGTTCGGGGGGGCTCCGCCCCTCCGAGTCAGAAGCATGATAGTTTTAAAAATATAAAAAAACTGCAGAAGCATTGTCATTTTAAAAAGATTTTTAAAAAATTTACTCACATACACATTTAAAAAACCTGTTTCCAAAAAATTACTAATTAAAAAAAATTATATCACCTTACTTTAAAAAAATAAATAAACTAAATTTAAAACAGTCACGCTGGTCTAGGAGAGTGAGAGGGGGAAAGTTTTCCCACTCAGAATAGTAGGAAAAACGGCCCCACATTTGTAAAAAAATATTGATATTAAGAACATATATTTCGTAATAAAAAATAATAAAAATTAATGAATGAAAAATCATCATTTAAAAAAAAATATTTAAATAATTTTTAATGCTACACATAAAAAATCGTTCAAAAAAAATGTATTTGGGTTGAAAAATAGTTCAATTTTCATAAAATGATTTTTATTTAAATAATTTGTTTACAAAAATTATTGAACACATTGTTCTCTTATATTATAACAATATCAATTAAATCACAGTTTTTTTGTTAAATTAAATACAAATTTTTTTCTTATAATCAGAGGAATAAATTAAATTAGTTTTTATATAAAGCACACGCGCCTTGTAGTTATATTGATAAAAAAAACAACAGAATTAAATTTTCATGAAAAAATAAAAATGAGAAAAAAATAATGATAATCGTAGAATAGACTTTTAGTAAAATTGCGATAGGTCCAAGTGGGCTATTGCGGGATCCCAATTGATGCCTTGAGCATTGTTGAACAAAGATTCCTATTCAATGTCCTGAATGTCTAAAGCTGCAAGTGGCGCGTTCAGTTCATTCGTCGTGTTATTAGTATCAGGAACTTCCGATATTGGTGTGGCATCCATCAGGTCCTGTTCGAGCAACTGTGGTTCTGTTACAGCTTCTGGTTGATTATCTAAACGAAAATTGACAAAAGAATTAAAAAGAGCAATAAAAAATGAACTGAAATGATAATAATAATAATAATAATGAAAAGCACATACAATTACAAACGAAATACAAAAAAGTATAAAACAAAATTAAAAAAAATGAGTCAAAACAAAAAAAAGTGAAAAAAATTATTTTTACAATTTTTTACCTTTCTTTTGCACAACTTGGAAGACGAAAATTCCCTGTATAGAATCATAAACGATTCGTCCAATTTGGTCCTCTAGGGCTCTTTGCACCTCATTAACACCAGAAGATCCGGTTGTTGTGGGAATTGTTTTTTGCGGCTGAGTGGCAGCAAAAGTAGCGCTACCTAGAAGAAAATATGTTTAAATAATAATTCAGTTATATGAAAGAAAACAAATATTACAAACAAATCTACCTGCACTGTTTGCCGCAATGTTTTCTTTTGACGCCTCATCCAATACTGAATTACTTATAGTGTTCGCGATCATGCCACTGATTTTTTTATTGTAACTCATCGAGAAGTCGATGTATTCTTGAGCGGTAGTGTCTCTTTCCCAGCCTCCAGCCTTTTTAATGGTCAACATGTCAGCGCCAGTTTCTGCTAACAAAGTCGCAGAAGTTCGTCTGAAGCAGTGTCCGGTAAACGAGTTGGGTTCTTTGAGACCCAAAAATCTTGCGATTATTTTGGGCTGCTTATAAAACATGTTTATCCCGACAAGTTGAATGGTGCATTTGCCACCTCTGTATGTCATAAAAAACCTGTTCGGAGGCGCATTTTGTGGTCGCAAGTTTATATAGGACTTGACGTAATAGTAAAATTCTTCATGAATGAAGAATATTTTAGTTTTGTCAGTCTTTGAGCCATCAATATGGACCTTATAAATTCCACCGCAGTCATGAACATCCGAGAATTTCAGTTTGAGCATTTCATCACATCTGAGAGTTCCCGATACTGCGAAAACCAGTGCTACCTGAATATTCAAAGTTCAGGTTTAAAATTTCTTGCAAAAGTTTAAGTTTTAAGTTAAAGTTTTTAGCAAACTTAAAAAAATCGAATTTTAATTTAATAAATAAAAAAAATCAAAGTTGAAATTCAATTAATTGTTTTTTATAAATTTGAAAAGAAAAGAAAATTCAACATAAATATTCAAAAAACAAACAACAAAAATATTATTAAAGTATTACTAAAATATTACATTTTTTAGCTTTATTTAGTAAATAAAACTATAAAAATTAAAAAAACAAGTAAGTGAAGTATAGAATAAGATTGCAAAAAAAATAATTAAATAATTAAAAACTTATTACCTTTGTAAATAAATACAAAGAATCGTGTAAGAAAACAGATTTTTCATTCTCGGTTCCTTTTTACCTAAATAAACGCTGGAATTCAGTAAGTATCTAGTGTTACTGTCGCAGATACACCAAACTTTAATATCCCAAGGATTGTGTTTATCACGCATATATTGTTTGAAGTGAATGCGTCCTCTAAAGGATATCATAGCTTCATCGACAGCTAATTCACGACCGGGATCGTAAAATTGAATGAATTTATCAATAATGTTCAGCATTGGTCTAAGTTTATATAAATCATCGTAATTCTCATCGTTAATCTTAAGCATTTTTTGAACATCATTTAGATGTAAATATTGTTCAACTTTTGGGACCTTTGTAATGTAAAAGCATTGGATACTATAAGGCATTCAATAAGTTCATCGTTAAAATAATCTTCGCGATTTGGTAATTTGACCAGACCCATATATATAAGTACTCTAATATATGCTTTAATTTCGGGTCCATTAACATCTTTCCAGTGTATATCTTTCACTCTTTTTTGTAGTTGAATTTGTGCTGCATATTTATTACTTTCTGTAGCTATATTATCGTAAACATTGCTGTTAAATAATAAATTGAAATAAGCTTAAAATTGTATATAAATAGGTTAACCTGTACTTACTTTTTATTATTTCCTTTCATCTTTGATTTTTTTGGCAGTTTTGCAGCGTTAAGAAACAACAATAACAAATTTATACAACTGACAGTTGCACATAAATTTTTATCACTACTGTCTTATTTATTTACACATTCTTACTTCACACTAACACATTGAACGACACTTCGTGATTGGTTGGAACCTCACCTATAGACGATTCGTGATTTTGCACAAGGAATGAGTTAATGTGCAATTAATTTTTATGCTGCACTATTTTCGTCGTCGTTTCCATGGAAGACACACGTATGATCGAATTGCTGCAATTTTAAATGTTATACATGTTTATTTTGAGCTAACAAACATTGTGTCAACCATTACTAACAACGCTTCGAACTTCATCAAGGCCTTTCAAGGCCTTTATTTTAAAGTTATTATTATGACGATTAAAATTTATATACATTTACAATAAAATTAATATACTTTGTATATAAGAAAGACATCATATTTATGGGCATGTCTCACAACATTTTAATTTCGATGTCTTCGCTTTGATTTATAGTTTAAAAACTTAATTTGTTAAATATTATAGTAATAATGAATTAATTGTAATCTAATTAATTGGGTGCAAATTTTATTCAAAGTGAAAAATACTTGTATAAAAAGTTATGAAGATACAAAATTGCGAATTTGGCTCTAAGTGACGTGTCCCTCTGACATTTTTCAATTTACTTTGCTTCAGAGCAGTTAAATTAAAACATATTTAAAAATCAAAGTTGAATGATTTCATACATTGAAGTCCATACTTCTATAAATAAAAACAGTAAGTTGTCCATGTAAAACTGAAAAAATCGCGATAAAAAAGTATTCGTTGGTTTAACTTGTTTTTTGTACCATCAGAAAAAATGTATACATTAACTATTAATGAATCAAAAAGCGTAATGTTATAATAATCAAATGAAAGCGCGTTTAATTTAGAAAATAATGCGATCGTAATTTGGTTAAAATATACATTCGCAATCTTGTGAATCTATTATAAAAGACAAATTTTTACTGTGTGAAGGTTATAACGAAAGCAAGAAATTCTTAATAATTTAAAAAAAATTAAGTATTTTATCAAAAATGAACTTGTTCTCGCTTGTTTCCATTGACATTTACGCTGGTGCTTAATTACAGGAAAATTAATTAAACTGAACAACATATTAGAATTTTGTTTTAAGAAAAACCTCAAATTAGTCTTAAAATGAAGTAAAAATTTCGCACATCTTTTAAGAATGTTATTACTAGCGTACTAGAACATATTTAAATAATAAAATTTCATTTATTTTGATTTTTATCAACATAAATTTTTTTTGTCAAATGTGAAGGTTTGAGAGACATGCTTATATGCATATTAAATTTATTGCTGAATTTTTGAGCAGTGCATTCAAAATAGTAGTGGATTCGCTCTAAATATTTGTGAAAAATTACTTTTTTTCGCTTAAAATTATGCAATATATTTTTTGAAAGTACAAATTAAATTTTACCTAAATAGTTACTGCCAAATTATTTTAGTATTTATGATACAATTAAAAAAAATTTAAGCTACAACGTATATTGACATAATAGATTTATTTAATTCAAATTTTCTATTTTTTTTATTTGTTACTATTTTCGCGTAAATTTTTAATATAAAAATTAGAAAATGTCAAGTTGATTTCGAAAAATGTTTAAAATTCATTTTCAAAAGCAGTAATTATGGCATCCTTTCTATTGTGATTCCTAGGATCGGAAGTATGCCATATAGTCAATGGTTTAACTGCATGGTAAAATAATTTTGAGTTTTACATGGTCTGCAAAACCTCTCACCTCTACACTCTTCCTTGTTCTCCAACGAGCAAACGACCAAATACTTACACAACGCGCTCTTGCACACTCAAAATTCTACAAATAATAATAATATTGTCAAATTCCAGTAAAAAATGGATTTTAGTTTTATGCCATTTATGCGGATCACAAGGTATTCACATAGAGTGTGGACAGCTGAAATCGAGCAAATCCAAATGGCATTGCCATGTTTGTGAAGATGCGATCAAAAAGCCTCCCAATCACGAGTAAGACTGATTTTTTCTTTAAAATATTTTTTTGTTCTGGATGCACATTATATTGCATGAAAAAAATTGTACATTTTATTTTGCTTTTTAGAATAATAACCGACGAACGTCCTTGCAAAAGTAATGAGTAAGTATGATTTTTTATTTACACTAGATGAAATTAACACGAGCCACGTACGTGCTTAGTACAAATTAATTGCACTTTTATAAAACTTATTATATTATTTTATTTATGTATAAAATTTAAGGTGTAACGCATTTTTTTCATCTTAAAAAAAATAAGACTTTAGATAAATTATTGCTATAATTCTTTTTTCAATATAAGGTTTGAAGACAATTCTACATGTTTGCCTTATATCGTTATTTTTAAAAGTCCACTGATGCAAAGATAAATTACCTGTGAAAAAAGACATGCGTGTTACATGCATGTAGCACGTGTGTAATACGCATGTTATACATGTATTTAACATGTATGTAACATTATGTTACACGCATGAAATATACATGTAACATGGGTGCCATAACATATGTGCAATACTCATGCAACACACATGTAAAACACACATGTGGCATGCGTGTTAATCTTGCATGTTACATGCATATTGTACATACGTGTTACATGCATGTTTAGCTGTTTTATTTCAATATTAAAAAATTTATTTACAAAATAAATATCATAACAATATTATTTTTGATGACTTTGTCGATTTGTTCTGCGTCCATGTCTAGTCACATAGAATTAATCTGAAAATAAAGAAGAAATTTAAAGTGTTGCCTTGCCGGGAATCGAACTTCTGTCTGTTGCTGCTGCTCCTCCATCGACGACACTTACATTAACCGCTATACTACGAGACCAATTAGCAAGAGCACATGATTTGCAGATACCACTCATTTACCTGTCACTTATCAACTAAGTGACATTTGCAAATCGGGAACTTTTGCCAATAGGTCTCGTGGTCTAGTGGTCAAAGTGTGTGTCGTCGATGAAAAAGCAGGCAGCAGCATACAGGAGTTCGATTCCCGGCAAGGCAACACTTTAATTTCTTCTTTATTTTCAGATTAAAGTGATATACAGGGTGGTTCATTTAAAAAACTGTTTTTGGAAATAACACAAAAAGTATGCATCTGATCGAAAAAAATGGGCAATGAAAATTGTTCGTCCCGAGGGGGCCATCCAATGATACCAAACTCGGAAAATAAAAAAGTTAAATAGGAACCCCCATTTTTTATTGCAGATTCGGATTGCTCAGAAAATTTTACGTATAATTAACTTAATATTTGGTGCAAGGAAGGCGCTGTAATCGCAAAAAATTATTATGAGTGCACGTACATTACGGGTACCAGGGTATTAGACGTAAGCAGGTCTTGCAGGTACCGACTAGGTAATTTGGTACACGGGTAGCTCATTGCTCGGTACGATTATCAGCAGCATAATGTTTTCATTTTATTTCAAACTAGAATGGAAATGTGGTTTCAACAAAATAGATCTCCTGCACATTCTTTTAACAGAGCATTAGCAATTTTAGATCGTGACTATTCTAATAGATGAATTGGTCGAGGAACTCAACTTAGACCTGCACCTCAAATTTGTCCACGTTCACCCGATTTGACCGATTTTTTTCTTTGGGGATCTCTAAAAGAGAATTGCTGCCTAGAAATACCAACGAATCCAAGAAATATGCGACAACGAATTATTAATGAATGTTCAAAAATTAGTGTAGAGACACTAAGAGAAGTAGAAATATCTTTCAGAAACAGAGTTGCAATGTGTATTGAACAAAATGAGCACCATTTTGAACATCTTTTGAAATAAAAAACGGATGGTTTTGACAAATGCAAGAAGACTCACCTAAAATAAGCACCCCAAAGGGAACAGAAAACTACTACGTCCATGTCGTTGTTCCTGGGTAACGCCAAAATTAGTTTTTAAATTTTTGCGATTACAGCGCCATCTTTGCACCAAAATGCAACAAATTATAAGTCAAATAGACGTAAAATTTTCTGAGCAATCCGAATCTGCAATAAAAAATGAGGGTTCCTATTTAACTTTTTTATTTTCCCCCACCCCCACCCTCATTACCCACTTTTTTCGATCAGATGCATACTTTTCGAAATATTTCCAAAAACAGTTTTAAATGGACCACCCTTATATGATAAGACAAAGTTCATTCAATCATGTACAGAAAATGTATTGAGTCTGATTGAGCATGCTCAATTTTCTTATACGATCAGACTCAATTGTATAAAATTTGATCAAAATTCAGGTCTAATTTGATCTAATCAGACTTGATTATGATCAATTATACAAATGTTTTTAAAATGTTACAAATTCAGGATTATTCTCAGGTCTGATCAGACCTGGAATTTTTTTTACAAATCTCTTATACATATGATTGCACATGAATGTAAGTTTCTGATTGGTATATGGGGCATTCTGCGTCAAGCGGGACACCTCTGTTTTGCAATGACATTGTAAAACGTTAATATTAATATGTACGTGGGGCAATCCATACAAAATTTACCCCCATGGTACAAAAATGATAAAGTTTATTTTGTTTACTGTTCTTTATTGAAAATAAATTGATACGTATTTTTGCGTTTTTGTTTATATTGCATTTTTTTAACTATACGAATTTTTGAAAATTTAGCTTTTTTGCGCGCACGACT
>JABFPM010005816.1:0-10817 GCA_022817325.1 Idris sp. 1 HC-2018
TATCTGCGTGACTCCCAGTCTGTTCCAATATTGAGGATATTCATGCGCAAAATATATCTTCGTCAAAGTCAACGCGAGTGAAAAAGTGATGTAGCAGCCGACACAGCTTGCAGCAACAGCAGCAGCAGCAGCAGCAGCAGCTTAGCCAGGGCCGGCATTGGCAAACGCCCTTTCTGCGCTTTTTCATTTAAATATAAAACGCTGTTTGACTTAACTAAAATAAATTAAAATACAGCTTTTATCAAGCTACAGTCTGGCTCAGTGATTAATGGTTTCGATTTGTAACGACCACTAAATTAAAGAGAGGATATAATTTACGGCCAACAATCAGCAATCATGACGGAGGGCAGCTTCAATATGAGCGTAAGTTATGCTTCATTTCTGTTCAAACAATGTCATTTTTCAATTAGTTGAAAATTTCGTGCATATTTTGTAGGAGTTATTTACAGCCAATTTCAAATGAAAGAAAGAAAACAAATTTCTCATTCACTGAAAAGACAACTTTTTTCTGCAAGAAAGACAAATGTTGGAGGATTTGAAATTTTGTGTTGAGATTTAATTGATGAACTAAACGAAATGAAGTTAGAATATTGTCGAATTTATAAAATGTGTATTTTAAGTGAAATAAAATAACTGGATTTAAAAGAGGTGAGAAAATATTTTTGATTTTTTTTCTTTTTTTTTAGAATAAAATAATATTTTATTGTGTTAACTCCAATGCTGATTGATTTGTGTATGAAAAAAGATGATGAAAAGGTATTTTCTATTCAGGAGTCTCATCCTGAACATTAAAGATGGTTTTATAAAATATCATCCTGCCTTAATATGAAAGAAGGGAAAAGACCCCTTCTAATGTATGTGTTTCTTCCACAAAACATCATATTTATGTTCTTCTTTATAGTTTTCCAAACATCCACTCAGCTGGCCTCACCCAAAAGAATCAAGCTTGAAATATTCAAAGTTGAACAAGTGAAAAAGCATGTAAAAGCTAACATTATACCAAAGAATATATCATGTATGAACAAGTTAATATTTTTTTAACACCTTTATGTAAATTTGTTTTTCTTACACACTTAAGGTAATTAAGTTTTTATTTTAAACAGCATAAGTTATTTTTATGTTAATTATCATACATACATGTGCCAATATTTTTGCATCTTAAGGAGACCTTCCGCGTAAATGACTAAAATCGCCGATTTTCAATGAATCTTTGTGAATTTCTGAATATTAGTAGTTGTTTACTTCCTAAAAATGTTCGTGAAACCCGTTTGTTGATTTTTTTATTTTATTTCATTTTATAGGTCATATAAGGTCGGAAATAGGTCATTTTCAGATGAGTAATGTGTGACAGGATTTCAACCGATTTTGAAGTTTAATATCTTAAATTAATCTTTGAACCTTTATCTAATAATTTGTAAGACAGTATTACAATTTTTATTGTTTTTTTTTTTTTGTAAAAAGTTATGACTGTTTACGTTTCAAAAGTAAAAAAAACATGCAAAATAGGCTATTTTTACTGTATTTTTATAGATGAGGGTTCAAAGAATCGTATTATATAAAAAAAAATCGAAAAATTGCAGAAAAATCATCATTTTTGCGTGGAAGGGCCCTTTAAAATGAAGCAATAATTATTGAAGGTAATATTTACTGTATTAAATTGTGTGTTTATCCGAAACATGTATAATGCTGCGAAATATCATGTCCTTTTTTTTCATGTTTTTTCGATCCATAATTTACGTACTTATAAATCAGTTTATTTTATTTTAGCTTTATAAAATCAGAAATTTGAGATAACTAATTTCCGTTTTGCAGAATTACTTTATTTATTATTATTATTATTATTATTATTATTATTTTACAAGTCGTAAAGTTAGAATGTACTAGATGATTTAAATTTTCACGATAATTTTTCATCCAGAAAAATGTGATAAGTTTTATACTTTTAACAACTAATTGTAAATGTTGATAATTATTAACCGTAAACTTTGTTTTAAATTCAGTTTATTTCATCTAGAATTGTTTTTGAATTCTTTGTTATATTGTATGTATCTATAATTTAAAATCTTGAAGTTCTCATTGGTTTTTGCCAAGATCAACTCCTTTCTCTTCACATGGACAAACAGAACAAATGCTCTGATTGACCTTTTTCCATTTTATGTCCTTTTTGTTATTTATTTGCTTTTCGTTCTGTTTATCGACAACGTCAACATATGCTTGCAAATTTTAGAGCAGTAATTCAAAATGCTTCCAAATTATGTAACCACTGCAAACAGTTGCGGCAAAAATTTTATTCCGACGAATTTTCCCTTACATTTTGTCGAGGTAAACGGTTTAATTTATTTTTTATGCAGCCAAAAAAAGTATAATCAGTTTGCACATAACAGTTATAAATTGCTTCTTAATTTTGATGTTTGTTCAGTAAAATCTCGTTAAATCCTTTTTTCTTGTTTAAAAAAAAAAAATTATCAATATAACATGGTAAATTATTCAATCAAGCATTCAGAATAAGTAATTAGATCTCAAAAACATATGAGAATTGGTCGGCGATTTGGGTATGGCATGTGTATGGAGCTTCATCAAAATTTCATTGCGTGTCACACTTGTGTATATAACACTGCGATCACATGTGACCGTGGGGACAAGAAATGCATGCAAAATGAATGAAACACTCAGAGATATTCGACATTCTACTTCTATGCAGCTGTCATTTCACAGGCTCAGTATGCCCATACTAAAATCAAATTGTCATAGTATCGTTTTTAACCATCAATATTATAACGCTACCGCAAATTATGTCACTTTATCATTAAACCGACTATTATTCTTGGACCATGATTTATAGTACCTGCAACACATAATCACTGTATTAACTTTCTTCAATGTTCTTTTATTTTTGATGTTTTGAATATTTAATATATATATAACTACAATAATATTTTTTTCTTACACGTACGGTAGAAATGGCTTTTTCGCTCACTATTTACGGTGAGGAAAAGAAAAAGTGACATTTAACCCTAACTATGTCATATTGTTTCACCGAAAAACAGTGAGCGAAGAAGCCATTTTTACCGCCCTTGTAAGAAAAAATATCATACTTTACTGGTGAACGAAATGGGTGATCATACACGAGGGTGTGATACCATACTCGTGAACGAAACGCTTATTTCGTTTACAAGTAAAGTAATACCTGCTTCCGCAGGCCTTGATACTATTAATTTAAGAAATTTAATTTTAATGTTGTACAAAAAGGTTGTACTTTCAATTTGATAATTTTAAAACCTTGGAATTGCATATTGTTTATTTAAAATAAAATTTAATTTATTCTTAAAAGAAACCTTAGTCAAAAATTTTTCATTTGTGAGTTACATGAGAAAAATGGGTCATATTTAAACGAATTTTTGGGACACCTATTCCCTGGAAGAAGTAGACTGTTCAAATAACAGTCTTGTCTGTTGATAATACAGCATGCACTGTAAGTTTCTACGATGCTTAGACTGTTAAAGCATTCCTACATGAGAATAAGTAGTATACAAAAAAAACTAGATTTAAAAACAGAACACAGTTAATTGAATAATAATATCTATAATACGTTTAGTACGTTTATAACACGTTTATAATACGTTTAACTATTTAAATGTTATATGTTTCATGATAAAAATGATAGACAATTTTTTTAACTGAACTGTATTTTATTAACGTTTAAATAGTGATATTTACATTGTTTTTACTAAATTGATTTACCTACTTATATTAACGCTGAAATTGTTATGTATTTGTTATACAGTCTATGAATCGTAGGAACTTTTAGTCCGCACTGCAGTAGTAACAATCAAGCTTTTTTTCATTCTGAAATATATATTTCTTGAAACAAGACTAAGAAACTGCAGTAACGGAATTTCAAAATTGCTTAAATCAAAAAGTCATTTATATTTATTTGAAAGATGTTCGTAAAAAGGCAAATAAAACATCTAAAAGCAGTGTTTTGTGGCAATCGGTTGTTTATACAATTATTTTTCAGCCGATTGCTAAAAATCTGTAACTACAGTTTCTTATTTTTTTGAATAGTTTAAACAATGAAAATCGATTCAGATAGTGAATCGAAAAATCATTTTGACAATGGAGAAACGTAAATATTAAAATCTCGATATAATCGCATTCGAATTGCATTTGATGTATAATTTGGGATCCCATAAGTTTTGTTCATTCACATGTATACGTATATAAACAATCTGATATCTCTGGAACCTAATCTTCAGGAAGTGACAAAAGGCAATGAAATATTTTTTTATAAAACGTCAATGGGATGTTCTGTTTATAAGTAATTTTCAATTTTAACAATAAACGTTCCAATTATTATTTCAGTTGTCATTTTGTCTATAGGTAGAATTATTTTAATAAAAATACACAACTGTGAATTGTTTATCACTCAATTAGGCTATAATTGAAAATTTCAAAATTAATACAAAGTCGATAATGCTGGGTTCTATTTCAAATTATATATATTATTATATTGATTTTACAGCAAACGAAAATTATTATTTGAGCGATGACAAGTTATCATTATTACATTTTTGATGTATTAATTTATAACTTAATTAATATTATTCATTATCGCAAATGCGGAAGCATGATATATTAAATTCTGTTACAGTACAAAATATTTTATTATTTAGTTATAATTAAAGTTTAATCAATTAAAATTAAAATTATATACATAATTTTAGAGCATGCTATTTTTTCATATTAACTATTGTTAACTTTATTAATTAAACAAAATAAGCTTTATTGTTAAATAAATTAGATTGTATTATAAATTAACTTAAATTAAATTTATTATTAATAACTTAAGTTATTTATAGAAACAACTGAATCGAAACGGATTATTTTATCTTTTATTGATTCTTGATTTTCTTGTATTTCTCAAATGTTGATGATGATGACACAAAATTCAATTGCGATTGCCCAAAATCAATGGAATCCTAATGGCAGCAGTAATTTGCCAAGTATAAATTACAATGACAAATGAGCATCGATGGGGATTTGGCCGCTCGTAAATTCGAAAACAAAAGTTTAATGGCGAGTTTGCTATGCCGAAAAAGCAACTGCGACACGTAGATTAAATTGGCAGGATAAATGCGAGGACCGCAGATTACTTGGAACGATTACACGAGATGACGCAAACGTCATGAAATTGCGATTGAGGTAAACGGTTTGGAACCGTTGACATTAGAGTCAGTGGGATTGTTCCAAGTGTACGAACAAAGCCGTAACGCAAAGCCAGCGAGCACTGGATCCGCAATTAATCGCCGCCGAGATTGTTGTTACTCTGGGACGACTAGCGCGAAATTTGAATAATGAATAAAAGTGGAAATGCAAACGCGCCTGGTAACGTATAATGCAAGGATAATTATTGTTATTAGATATTTTCAGCTCTTGTTTTCTGCAAAACAAGCATTCAATTAGTCTAGGGAGAAAACCCAATGACTTTCCTGCAGAATTTTCTTTTGTATGTGGACAGAGTTAGAACTAATTTTCTTTATACAAACATAATTATTTGCGTCATCAGGGCTCTCTTTTATTTTGTCACGTTGAGAAGAATTCCTCATTTGCTATATGTAGCAACGAGAAAACTTTTTCGCATGACTTACGTTTTAAAATGAAAAATATTTCACGTGAGACCGCCGTTAGAAAGTTAGAACGAACAATGACAGCACAATTTCAGTTTACATAATTTTGTATTTTGTAGTAGACTTGCAGAAGGAAAATTACTTTTTTTTCCGATGGACGCTGCGCTTGAGAAATGAAAATCCTTTTTAGATTCTTTTGTTTCTGACTTTCAAAGTCGCAAAGCAGAACATTTTTTGACGTTCACTTTTTGCAATCCTGTTCCTTTTTTTGTTTTGACAGGTTAAATTTTCGGTGAAATAAGCTGTTAATTTTGCCCTCATTAACTTTCATAAAGATTTCCAGCCAGAGGCAACCGTTAAAATGTATTTATTGTAATATATGCCCGGGAAAAAAGTCCAGGTCTGTTCAGACCTGAGAATAGTCCTGAATTTAAAATTTTTTTGACAAATTCTACAAAAAGTTGTATAATTGATCACAATCAAGTCTGATTAGATCAAATTATACTTGCATTTTGACTAAATTTTATACAATTGAGCATGATCAGACAAAGTTGTATTCAATCATATACAGAAAATGTATTGAGTCTAATTGAGCGTACTCAATTTTCTTATCTGATCAGACTCAATTGTATAAAACTCAGTCAAAATTCAGGTCTAGTTTGATCTGATCAGACTTGATAGTGATCAATTATACAACTTTGTAAATTCAGGACTATTCTCAAGTCTGATTAGACCTGGACTTTTTTTTCCCGGGTGGCTGCTGAACATGCAGCATCGCCATTTCAATAATAATCTGCTTTTCATTTTATAATTAACGTGGCTACTTTGTTCGCCTGCATAACATCATCTCTCAGTGTACACAAATCTCGGGAAATTTCTTCGCGTAGCAAGTTCGAAAGTGTAACTTGGCCAGGAAGTATATACGTGTGACAATGGACAAGCATATATATAACATTTTGCCCGTGTAAGCAAACTACATTGTACGTTTGAATGTATGACACAGTGCAATTCGCGAGGTCACCAAATAGAAACAAAGATAAATTGCTTACGCCAGCTTTTATATCATATTAACCACAAGACAGGGCCTTTCAGATGATTTTTCATTATACTTAATAAAGTCTCATTCATTTTTCAAAGACGCAGACGATTTTGCTTAGTAAAACAAGCGTTTTTTTTCTTCTTCTAAAAACTGCTTTACAAATATTTAAAACCCTTCAAATCGGAGATTAGTTACAAGTCAATGAGGTTTCATTAATTTTTTTTCACCACTTCATGGACAATTTAAAAAGGATATTTCATTTTGAATGTTCAGAGAAAATTTATTGAAATTAGTTTTCAACGAAGCAAAAATATTAAAGGTCTTTTTTAATCAATAATTTTTTTCTTTCTTTTAGAGCTAAACATACTTTCAACTTTTTTAAATCAATTCAATATTATCATTATCGATTTATTAAGTCCTTTTTGCCTAGCTTTAATTGCATGTCACGTCAATGTCCATGCGGTAAAATTCAGATCCGAAATTCATGTCATTTAATCTCGACCAACGTTCAACTTCAAAGTTCGTTTTTCACCGCACACGAAATTAGTATCCAACATTTTTTTTCAACTAAAATTACACTCACGATTTTTTGACTTTCAAGTTGTGTTCACAATTATTCTTATTAGCCACTCGTGCATTTAACGTACAAATAAATAAATTAATAGAAAAAAATCAAAACTTTTAAAGTGCATTTGTACATGCACTTTTGTTCTGCCGTGATATTGATATTATGGGCGGAATTTGGTGACCCCCTCCTTTAATACAAAATCCATGTTGTTGTGAATCAAGTAGGATTATGTTATACATATTGTATTGCAGAGACAGAGATGATATTCTCTTGATAAACTGTGGCTGCTATGAGATCTCGAGTACGATAGTGTCTGCAATTGACCAAAATGACCAGCCTCGATCAATTCGGAAATAGCCGCTAGTGAATTATAAATTAGATACATTGGCGACAATATTAATGCATATATATGGATTACGTTTTTTATTGCCAAACAAATTTCCGTTGTACGAATTTTGCATTACGTGATTTAACTTTTGTATCATGAATTGAACCGATTCGTAATTGAATTTGTGAACAGGTTTCGTACATTAAATTCAATGGATATTATTTGAATAATATACAAAAATGTACATTATTGCTTTTCCAAGTAATGGACTTTTTCAAAATCATACCTGCGGCGAACAATATTTTAACTATTTTATCTGTAGGATACCAAATCTTAGAACAAGATATTTTATAAAGAGAAAATTATTTTTATTAAATAGTTTTCTATAATCGCACATTTTCTATGAAAAAGGAAATAAGCAATAATTTATATTAGTTATTCACTTATGTAGAAAAAAAAGATTGTTAGTCATTTGTATTCAACAAATGTTTGACATTTATTTTTCCGTGAAGTCGAATGTAGATAACACGAAAACGTCATTTATTTGTATGAACATTTTCTTTTTTGTTATAATGAAAAATATTCGACAAAATTTTATGAATGTTGAAAATTTATTTTCTTTACATTATTTTTTTTAAATTAATAAATTTAAAATTCAGTGTAAAGGCCAACATTACTAGCAAATTTTTATCCCAACGCAAATAGGTATAAATATAATCCTTTCATTTATTCTTTAAACATTAGTTTTCAGTACAGGAAAATATTTAAGTTGATAATTTTATAAACACAATAAAGATAAGCGTTCTTATAAACCAATTTAATAATGTTGAACCGAATTTTTAAAAATGTTCAAAGGCAATTGTTATTTGCTTTTATTAAAAAAGCAAATACAAATTTAGCTTGAACAATTGCAAATGAAAATAATTGTACAGAGAAATTAAACGCACGTGTACTAATGTGCATAAGGCTCATTATCATATATAAATATGTATATTTAGAATCTCTCACATACTTTTACGCTAACAAATGTATAATTTATCGAATTTCTACATCTTGTTTAACATGAAACTTCAGTCTGTAGATGTTTATGTAAAAATAAAAAAAAGAAATTTGTAAGTTAAAATTCTATTTTTTGGAATCTATTTTTTCAAACATATTATGATAAGTCGTTGAATATAAAGTGTTTTCATCCAAAATATAAGAGCACAATTATATTAATTGTATCATTCATTTAAATCGTAAATTTGGTTTGGATGGATGAAACTATTTTTTCTGTAATTACGATTTACATTGTAATTTTAATTTGACTAACTTCATATATATGTATAGTATTATGAAAATTGTCGTTGGATAATATAAAAACAACACAAACATACCGAGAAGTTGGAAATGAATGCAGTTATCTTAAATTTGTGTTTTAAGATAACATTTCGCATATCAAACTAATGAGAGCTCATGAACTTTACACTATGCAACTTTCTCACCAGCAATCTGATTCTCTTAGATAAATATTCATTTTCGTTAAGTTTCGTAAAATTCTAAACAAAAAGATGAAGCTTGTTTCGTTTGAAGTAATGTCCATTTTGTAATTTTTGTTATAAATTTAACGAAATTCTCATTCTGAAAGTACTTTATTTTGATGGCTGTTGAAGTTTTACTTCTAACATTTTGTCGTAAGCAATTAACAAACGTTAATTTTAATTTGAAAATTCGCATTAAAAATAGGTTTTTAGATTTTCTCAAAGTTATTATAATCGTAAGAAAGAAAAAGTTTAAAATAGTATTCTTTAAATTAATTGTCTTTTTACTTTTATATTATACTGTATCTTAATGTTTTAATAAAAGCAAAATTGCTGTTAATGCAAATTTAAATATATTAAAATCCGTTTATATATTGTAATAACATTAATTTATTTGTTTAATCTCAATAAATATTAATTATGTAATTTTAATATGAATTTACGTGGAAAATTTTACATAGAAAATTTTCTTTTGCATATAATTATCAAGAAAGAAATAATTTATGATTGCATTCATTTAAAAACTTTTAATTTATTTTTCTACATATGAAATGTTAAATAAAAATTCATATTAAAATTCTGGTAATTAACTTTATTCTAAATAGCAATCATTTTTGGGAATTTTATGTGAATTGTACTCTGGGAAATGAGACATGGAGCCATTGTACGAGTGGAATTTATATAAGTTGCATTGCACATGTAAAATTGTTAAGCAAGAAATGAAGTAATTAAATGTCAGGCTTTTCATAGAATACACAATGCCTCTTTTCTAATATAAAACATAATTTAATTTTAAATGTGCAATTTAATCGATTAACCTCGATGATACAAAAACCACCTTACTTTAGTACTTAATTTAACATTTATTCATTTCAGATATTTATTTTAAATACATTCAAGTTAATTTTATTTCTATTTTAAAATATAAATATATGGGCAATTCTCTAGAACCTTTAACTTTCAACTTGCCAAATTTTTGGGAAAAAAAATTTTAGTACATCTTAGTTTTATAATAATTATCATTTATTATTACTTTAAAATGAATAATATAAAGTCAAACAGTGTTAAATTACATGCGCGTAACTTTAAATTGATAATTAATAGTAAAAACATAAGTAAATATTACGTTTTTGACAGCTTTTTTGTTCTAAGGTCAAAGGCGTAATATTTTAAAATGGTCTTTCAATTATTTAAGTTGTTTTTAATATATTATTCGATTTTATTGCACACACATATATTTTATTACATCAAGATACTGTGCAGTTCATCCAGAAGTATTAAAGTATTTTTAAATATAAATATTTTCAGTTACAATATGTATTACGTCTTTGATGTTAAAACTCAGGGGCAGATTTTGATAGTTTTTTAGTTAACATATTAAATGCGTATCATGTGAATTGTGCTTATTGCATTTGATAAAGTTAAAAGTAATGTTTATTAATTTTTTAATTGCAGTTTAACTCTGTGCTTCTAAATTAAACAAGAAAATGTTTCTGCATAACCTAAAGGAACATGTCAAAGACATAATAATTTGGACTTGGAATTTTGAAATATTTTTAAAATATAATTCTTATAAACGCATAAATACCTACAAAGTGTAAATACTATAATAACTAAAATCTTCAGTTTAATAATCCACAAAATTGAAGTAAAATGCGAGGGACAGGTAGATTAAAAGATTTGACCATATATATATATTGGGGTGGTCCTTATTTTGGGTCGGTTAAAATTTAAG
>JABFPM010005817.1:0-10814 GCA_022817325.1 Idris sp. 1 HC-2018
CCACTTCTTTTTTTTTAAATTGTTCAGAATTGAACACTCTCGTCGATGAACCTACAAAAAATAAGAAAACTATTATTATTATTCGTGTTTTTAATCGGTAAAGTCATTTTTTTCACACCAAAATTAATACTTTTTGTTTAAATTGTCATAAATCATTGAAAAATCAATATTTTCCATGTTTTTCAGGTTCATCGACGAGATTCACTCATAAACAAAGCCACAGATTCGTTCGTTTCGGTTTTTAATGAAAATTGACGACACTATCAGTCCCGCCAATTGCAAGTTAAAAAAAAAGTGTTCCGACCATCTTTAATTTTCAGTTAGTTAATGTAACATTTTTTGCATAAATTTTTTTTTTATACTCCCGAAGATACACTTGTTAACATACATAAACGAAATTAACTTGAAATTTGATATAGATAGGAAAAAAAATTCTTAAAAATGATCGAAATTTTAGGCAGTTACACGGGTTTCCCCCCTTAAATGAGTTATTTTTTGTCGTTTTAAGACTCGTTCGGGTCGGTTATTTGCATGCAAAATCTTTTTGATTTTTTCATTTCTTACTTCCTGGTCGCATTTTTCGTTTGCATAAGTCGGATCCTTCAGTTCATTATCTTTGAATACGCTCTCCTCGATTTCCTCCTCATCAGAACTTTCTTTCGTCTGCTGTACTCCAGAACTTGCTTTTACTTGATCAACGTTTCTAACGTATGCGTCACTCTCAGAAACAATCATCTTTCGGTCATAAATTCTAGTTTTGCAAGAGTTACACACGTATTTTCCAATAAGATTAGTAAAAATCGGATTCCACTTTTTCGTCACAAGATGCAAACCCTTATAAACACATTTATGATTTGACAAATTTGTAGGATTGCAACAGCTTTTTGGAGGCGACAATATAAACAGCTGTCGGTAAAATAATACAAAAAAAAACCATAAATCTATATCTAAACTTTAAAAACACGATGAAGCTGAAAATAAATACTTACACACTTACACAAGGCAAATATAATGTTACTGCCGATAAACCAATGATAATTTACACTGGAAAAGTTCAGGTTACAGTGTGGTGACAATTACGTCGAAATAACAAGCATACTAAACAACTGAAACGCGTCTTAACCCGCGCGGAGATTTGCCGTAGTCACCGCGCCGCACGACTTAGCCAAGCGCCGAGCGGCGCACCGTTTTAAAAAATTATTCGCCACTTTTTCCCTAATAATGATAGCTAAAATGTTTAAGCTGGTTATGAAAGAACATTAAAATCCCTTCAATTAAATATTTTTTTCATATTTTTATCACATCCAGAACCCATATATTTTGCATTATACATTTTATTTTTGCAATAAAAAGTATAAATTTTTGAAATTTTTAAAAAAATAAAATTACCATTTTATTAACATTTTATGATGGATAAAATTCGCTAGCAGCAAGTTAAATTTTGTTATGTTGATAAGTTGTAATAATTTTTTCAAATAAAAAGTGCAATTTTTTTTAATTGTTTATAAGTTTGTTATTTTAGTTTTTTTTTAAAAATCGTTTTGCACTTTTATTTAGTACCTCGAGACAAAACGATAATGCATAGATTCAAAAGTAATAAATGATTTATCATTTTTGCTGTTACGTTTCAGGAATTCTAACTCAACAAAATAAATAACTAATATCAAACCTTTAATTCAGTGGTAAAAAATTTAGAGAAACAAAAGTGGCGAATAACCTCACGGCAAGAATACCTAAGCAACATAGATATTTTCAATCCACCTAAGGATTTCCGACATCTCTACTCGAAATTAACTCAAGGGAAAAAAGGGAGGTTTCCAAGTTATCGAACATACGAGAAATTTCTAAGGAAATTAATCAAGAAAACTAAACGTTTGACAAATCAAAGATCTGCAGCAGCAACAATCCTATCAATGCACTCCACATTTAACAAACGATCGAAGACTCGTGTTAACGGAAAAATGCATAATAAAAATTTTGGATAAGCTAATTAAATCCTTGGAAACACAGTAACATTATAAAAATTCAAAATCCTCCCAACCTCCACATCCAATTAATGCTGTTACGTTTCAGGAATTCTTACTCTGTTTTAAAATGTACTTTTTTATATTTATTGATTTAAATTGACTTACTTTTTTTATCTTGGTCGAACAACCTTGATATTTGGATGGACAACCGTAGTCTTAGATCAGCCGTGCGGCTTTTCTGTCTCAATGAGTTGCTCTAATAGCAAACTTGTGCGAGCGCACTAGTCGAAACTCATGAGTAAATGTCGAAAGATGAGTAAGTACCGATGATTGACACGCGTGCTCTTTTATACTCGTTGAAAAATGGATGGACACTCAGCTAGAAATTTCAGGAACTGGTATCGACAAATGAGATTATAAAAAAATTAAGGTCGAGTTAGAATTGAATACATTATAGTGCGCAATAAAATTAAAATGTTATCGTTATCTGTGAAGACATCTGAATTACGCAACCTGATTTTATAACCTTTTTTCTTGATATTTCAGAAATATTCAGATCAATATCTCATGACGTAACAGATAGCTACAAAATTAGTGAAATTATTATTAAAGCAAGAAAAATTGAAATTATTGGCGATTTATTGGAAAACCGTGTAAAATATCAGAAAATTGAAATAAATCATGTTAAATACATTAGAAACTCACATAATTATAATTTGAATTCAGTTAGTAAGAAATGTATTCTAATTGAAGTATAAAAGGCTCTCTAAAGAGTCTTGTCAGCCCAACTTGACTGACCGTTTCAAAAATCGACTCTGACAACAACTAACTAAAAACTGATTCTGGGACTCAAGCAAGGCTTGAGCCGGCAGCTACGAAGCTAACATGCGCGTTATTAACAAGTTTTACTTGCCGTCCGGTTACGGCACTCGCCAGCAACAGCATCTCAACGTCTCAAATTTAAATTAAATGTAAAAATATCTGTTCCAACTTTAAATAGTACATTTTTTGTAACTTTTATATTTAACAATGTAAACTATGACAAGACAACTATTTTGACACAAAACTGAAGGATATTTGATACTCCAGGTCTCTTTTTATTTAAATTTTATTTATTATAGTCCAACAAATTACTTGGATACAAATAATTTTTTAAGTCTGCGATTTATGCCGATAAAATTTTTATAAACTCAATAATTTTGAAAGTTCTCAATCTTTTAAAAAGGCTCTGGGTGAATAACTATTTCAAAAGATCTTCAAACATCATCTCAAAAAAGTTACTCAAAATGTAGCATGAAAAGAGTCCTACTAAAAGCGTTCAAATCACTTTATATGAAATAAATGAACTTTATACATTTGAATCAGTAAAAATTAACTTATTACAAGTGTATATGCACTTTCTATAAATAAGTTAAAGACTTATAACTTGACTATAAATGAATATTTACTTTACGAAAGTGTATATGCACTTATTTATATTTAGAAAGAAAGACATTCAATAATTTTTTGTAACTCTCGGAATTCTTAAAACTCTTGGAACTCTTTAGAGAGTTCTGAGTGCACAACCTCTTGATTAAATTTTGTATTATAATTGAAATTTTATTACAATAGTATGCTTTTTAAATTATGTATCACTTATCTTTAATAATTATTATTATGCATTTTGGTCAATAGATTTGAGTGACTGTTTTTTTCCAGCACTTGGTCAAGTGATGCTTTACGTGGATGGGATGAATGGCGTGATGGAGCACGGTCAAACGGTGCAATGGTTATATACTTTAATCGCTAGTCGTTTCCGGTTGGTGGTGAAGACAGCTCTCAAGCTATTGCTGGTTTTTATTGAGTATGTCGAGACAAACAGTTTGCTGTTAGTCAGGGCCATACGATCGGTTGATACATCCCGCGGAATGATCCCTTGGACAAATGTAATGAAGATGTTGATAGATTACGATGCTGCAGATACTGAGCTTTTAATTTTTGCCATGACACTTGTTAACAAATGTTTAAACGGTATTTCGGATCAAGACACGTACTACGATCAAGTCGATTGTCTTGAAGAACAGGGCATCGAGGACATCATTCAGAGATACATGTCAAAACAAGGAACTGATCTAGATCTCCTCCGGCAATTTCAAATATATGAGGCAGTTTTACATTATGAGGATGGTAATCACAAGGACTCACCAATTGGACAATTTGATGACAATATCAGGTAAATTTTATCTCTTCTGCTCTATTTAAACAAGATTTCTTGTTATATTATAACAGTTAGTTTTTAAGAAAACTCTGTGTGGTACTTATTAACGTTATAAAAAGTAATATAAGTTTTCAAATATTTATAGTGCGATCAAATTTTCGGTAAAACAATTTTTGGAAATTATACGATTCTTAATATAATCAAAATTTCGATACATTTTCTACCTGCTTTTGGAGTTAAAACTCAACTAGTTTTTTATGTTTGTAAAAATTTACTCTGATTTTTTGAATTAACTCTTGAAGGAGTTAGAAAAAGAAGATGAAAATTCTGGTGAAACTGGTGAACATTGAAAAATATATGTTCCAATGTTATTTTGTAAAATAAATATTACTACAGATTTGAAGCATTGCACTGAAAAAAAATTTAAGCACCAAAATAATGTTTCGAGAAAAACGTGAAAAACATTATTCACCAAAATTTTTTTTCGAAAGTGAATAATAGTGAGAGATTATAATGTGACCTAAATAACTTCAATATTTTTAACAACATAATTTATTTATTTTATCATTTTTCATAAAAAAATGTAATTTTACATTGGAAAAAAGATCTATTTACCACAGGCGGATGGATCGCTTTTGCACTATAGAGTTACATTTTTTCATTCGCTACTAACCATGTGAACCCTTTTCCACTATAAAGTTAAATTTGTTCAAAAATATAATAAGTAGATATTATTACACATTAACTACACTTACTCCATTTCATTTAAAAGTTTTGGAAAAAGAAAAAGTATAGCTTTGCGATAAGATTAACCGCGCCACCCGACATGGGCGGTAGGCGATCGCAACAATAT
This sequence comes from Idris sp. 1 HC-2018, assembly GCA_022817325.1. Classification (NCBI taxonomy): domain Eukaryota; kingdom Metazoa; phylum Arthropoda; class Insecta; order Hymenoptera; family Scelionidae; genus Idris; species Idris sp. 1 HC-2018. The sequence goes on from JABFPM010005817.1 coordinate 5,018, forward strand.
ACAAATCGGTCGCGAATTTTCGCAACCCCGACTTCACTATGACACACCCCAAATATTTGAAGTTTGGCGTGTTAGAGACATTTGTATTTTGCAAAACCTTTGACTTTTGTATTTCTAAACCATAGTCTGTTAGTTTTGTTAGTTAAATTATTATTATTATTATCTGTTAAAAAAACGTTTATGTATGTGAAATCATATTATAATCTGTTATAATTGTCTATTTTGAAAAACATTCAATTACGAATAAAGTTTTTTGCATTTTTCTCCAAATTTTGACTTTCGTGCTTAAATCCCTTTTCGAAGCTACGGTTCAAATCTTATAAACCCATTTATAAAGATATGGGTTAGTAAACCTATTTTTGGCTATATCAGTAAAAAAGATTTTCTTGCAAACAATTTTTTATAAATGTATTTGTTACATCAAAATGTAAAAGAAAATGCAAAAAAAAAATTCGATTTTTTCAATAATTTTTTTATTTATACAACAAATAGTTAATTTTTTAATAATTTGTCAAACTGAATATATTTGCCATTATTGTGCATAAGTAAAATAAATAAGTTTCATTTTTTTGATAGTTAAAAAGTCAAGAAACAATTTTTCGGACTGTTGCGTTTTCGCATCTACGGCAAGAAATGAGTTGATGAAATATAGTGTTAGACAGCCTGGAGAAGAATCAGGAGCCACGGTAGTGACTCCGGACAAATACAAACAAAATATAAAAAAAACGAGAAAACAGATAGAACTTGGCCGGAACGCTACAGTGACTTTTTATCAGAAATAAACAAACGCCTAATTTCACCTCCTCCCCCCCCTCCCCCAAAAAAAGAGTGTGGGACAGTTATTTATGATCTCTAGCATAAATATTCATGAGGAAAGTTCGGCTGATAAATTAAAAAAAATGGAATTCTACTCAGCCGTTCCAGAGATATGAGTGCCCAAAAAACTAAAACAATCACTTATTACACTGAGAGAAATATTAAGCAATATTCTCTAAAGAAAATAATTTGCGTTTTTCCCAACTTAATATTATAGAAAAAACGCATCTGTTAAATAGCATAAATCGCTATTCAAACTGAGTTACGAATTTCGTAAACGTACTTAACGTTTAACGTTAACTTAGACTTGCAATTATCGCTAGCCGACTCCACTAGCAACAATCTCATAAGTCTAGTAGCGATTTCCAGTAGACTCCGCCCACTTGATGTACAATTTTTTTCGTACAGCTGTGTGCGTAAATTTCGAATTGATTATTCGCGCGAATTTCAAATGTATTGCAGTAAATACAAAACATAAAATATATTAGTTATAACTTTTTCCTTCAGATTTTAATTTTAATACTTTTTTATAATTTGTGTATGATATTTATATTTTTTAAAAATAGTAATAATTACTTGAAATATCATTTTAATGAATAAATATTCAATAATTTCAAATACATGTAAAATATGAGGAAAAAAAACATTTCTTCAGTATATTATTTATAAACATACTAACAATTTAATTGTACAAAGTTTATAGAAATCCTATAAAAAATATGTTAATGTACCTAGAATTCTCAACTTGTTTTTATATTAATTTCTTTTTGTCATTATAATATTATTTAATACCTTTTTTTGTAAGGGTCTCTGCACTCACTTATCAGTTTTCAATATGTTTGATTTCAGTGCAAAAAACTTTGTGTGCATGATAATAATCGCTTTTAAATTCGGTAGCATATATGTAAATATTTCCATTTTCGCATGAGAATATTTCATTAACTTTTGCAAATAGAATATTTTCTCTACAGATTTCTAAAATAAAAAATGTTCCTGGCCTGAAGCTTTTTTCTAAACTTTTAACATCTTTCAGTGTTCTTATATTATTCTCTTTGTTTACGTTTGGAACAAGTTGTTGAAAAGTGCTTGTAACGTTCATGTTTTTAACTGGACCAGAAATAACATCATCCACTGGAACAGATAACAATTCTGATTGATAGCAAACTTGTAACTGGTGTTTGACTGCAATGATATATGGTAAGTGCACATGAGATGCTGAGCTCTCACTGAGTTCTAAAAATTTTTTTTTGTTTTCAAACTTCATGGATGATGTGTGAACCATTGGACCAGTTAGAAACATAATTCTAGCATAATGAAGCAAAAGATGCATCTTAGGTTTTAAATTTCCAAAACATTCAATGTATAATGCATTACTCCTTTCAGCGAGTTTCTGAAGGTCCACAAACTCTGATTTTCTTATCTCTGGCGAAGTCACTATTCCAAGAATTGAATGAACAATTCTATATAACTCCCAGTATTTGTTATCGAATTAATTAGATCACCGATCATGAGGCCCAAATTTCTCGACAAGCACAACATCTCTGATGCAGATTGCTTAATTTTTAATTTACAACCACCTTTTTTTGACAGTCCAAAATACTATGGCCTTGGTTTATCTTTTTTATCAAGTTCTCTAAAACAAAAGTTTTCAATTCTGTTATTAATATCAGTTAAAGAAATTTGTTTATTTTTTATTAGAGCATCTAAAATACTACGTATTGTGTACAGAGCAAATCCTTCATAACCATCATGTATCAAGTCAACTGACATATTTTGCGCAATATGATAATTTTCAATTCTGTTAAATACACATTTTTCTTTAATACTAGTTGGCACCAAATTCTTCTTTTTTAAACTTTCTTCGTACAACGCAATCGATCTTACAAACGCTGTATTTTCTTTTACACTAGTTTGACATTGCAAGCTATTTTCAGAACATATTCTGCACTAGTGCGCTGATTGAAGCTTTCTGAAAATCCACAAATGGTGTTGACTCCTAAATTGTCTCCTAAAACCGCTACACATTGACAATAAACTTTCTCATTGTGACCAGCTAAGTTGATATTAATACCATCTTTAGATAATTTATTTAATTCATTTATCGTGATACTAAATAATTTTGAATTGCCAAATTTTTTTAAGTGTTTCGTGTAGCGCAGTGTAGCAACAAAAATATTTTCCATTTTGGCCACAAAATGTGACGGTAAGCAAGGAATGGAAACATAAACCTTCCAGCTTTTGTTCCCCAGCATGACTTCCTAGTCCTACGCCTGGTTCCATATCATCGTACCATAAAAAAAGAGATATCATTATTTTATCTTATATAATTTAGTCCACAGCTCTCCTTGAATCACATTTGTCAGAGTATCTTTATTTTTATATAACTCGTCTATATATTGTATTATTTGTTGATAGACTCCAGGCCTTTCTAACAAATTTTGCAAAGTATCAGTGGAACATGAACAGCAAAAACTTTTTATTGTTTAACGTCTATAACACCAGTGCCGTCGCTTCGAAATATGTTTTCTTCACAAATTTCAAATTTCCTTGGAGGAATAAATTTACTCTCATTTTCGTGATATTTAAATCTCAAATATTTTGTTGAGAACTTATCAAACTTATGTTTGTTACTTTCCAAAATAAACTGTGATTTATAATAAGTTGTTTAATAATCTGCCGTAGGTTTTAATTTAGATTCAAATTCACTTCAAATAAAAGGGATCATATCATCAGAAATAAAAGTTTCAACATTCTGTATAATATCCTTAACAGCTTCGCCTGATAAAAGAGGAATGTTGTACAATTTTAACGTTAACTTAAGTATTTGATTATCTAAACTTTGTCTAGTTAAACTTTGGTAACGAAGTACTGGCGTGTTATTTATTTTATTCATTTTGAAATAAATATAAATTATTAATAATTAATAAATGGAAACTCAAAGGCAATGTACATGTTTAAAATATAACACTAATCTTTAAGATTGATAAATAAAATATAAGAAACGTAGCTTATATTTTTATGTGTGCCGATTATTCAAATTCTTCCAAAATTCAATGACAGTTACACACATGGGAAGTACTTCTTCAGATTCAAACTTGTAAACCTCACGAGCGATAAATTGCCATATGTGATTACATGTAAATGAATATTCTTTAAAAAAAAATCTTATGCATTTGAAGCATAAGTTCACAGCATCAAAAACTGTTTTAGTTTTATAAGTGAAGTTTCCAATGACAACGTGTGTTGACTCAATCTTTTGAAGATTTTGTCCTTGAATGACGTATTTTATTTGAATTTTTTTAAATAGTAATTTTAATTGCTTATTTCTTTATTGTGTTGGATGAATAGCAAAAGTTAAATTGAATGTTTTTGTTAACTACAATTTTAAGGTTATAATACACGATTTGATACATTAAGAATTAAAAACAATAATTTATCATATACATACCTTACATCGATGCAGATTCAATGTAATTAAACAATCACATGTTTTGCACAATAAAATAATTCGTCTTTGTTATTTAAATAACGTTAAGTTAACGAGATGCCAACAATTTTTTATTGTTGGACCCCTTTAATGTTTTTAAAATATTTTTTAAAAAACTTACCTGAGTATCTAGTTTATTTTGTCAAAACGGATAAATGATTAAAAAGATATTATACCTCAAAATATCATGTCAAATTCCATCTCTCGAAGACTATCTGTCAACCTCAAATTTTGAATGTGGGTTATATTTTTCGAACACTCTGTCAACATTTGATTAATAGAGATAAATATATATTATTGAAATTTTGTATTTACTAAAACTTAAAAAAATTAGTTTTTTCTTTAATTACTATTCTATCAGTGTTAAACTTTTACTCATCTTATGTCTTGCAAATTTTGGAGTGCACATAATTATCATCAATCTTATCACTAATTATATGTTCATTTAGGAACTGTTTCATTGGCATTGTGTTATGATAAATTAAAAAGTTGTGAAAGGATTACAACAGCGATTTCGAAAATCCATTTCGAAAAAATCTTCCGATTCATGTATAATAAACCCTTATTTAATAATACGTACATATTAATATTAACGTTTTAAAATGTCATTGCAAAACAGAGGTGTCTCGCTTGACGCAGAATGTCCCATATGTATTCATGAATTATCGATAAGAAAAAAATGTACAGTGTATTAAAATCATTTATTTGTATAATAACTAAGGCTGCGTAAAATAATAAAAAAAAGTTATTTAGTTAAGTTAAAGTTACTATGCTAAATTATTAAATTTATTAAGTTAATGTGAATTTTTATAAATTAACAAAAAGTTAATTTATTTGTAGAAGTCAGTGAAAAAGCTATTTATCAGATTTAATTTTTTTAAAAAAGAAAATCAAAGTGAAATAAAGAATCTTTTCTACTTTATAATGCTTCAATTATAATGAAGATATGAATATACTCACATTGAAAGAGTAATAATAATAACAAACATATTTATTTATATAAAACAGTGAGTAATATAAAATTATTCATAAATTTATTGATCTCCAATAATAATAAAGATTAAAAGTTTTGTTCACTGAAACCTCCACTCAAATTATCATATATAAGTCCCTCCAAACTTAAGAGCTGTTCCACATGTGTTGAAGAAGGAAAGGGTGTATTGTACTTAATAAAAGATATTTTAATTTATCTGCTATAACCATGCTTTCAAGTGAACACATCATTAACGTATCGAAAAAAAATATCTCTAATTAACACATTGTCTATATAATCGGCCAGAATTTCCATACGTGAGAAAGGTTAGAAAAGTATATGAGCAATTCTACAAATAAACGCCAATTAGGCGGCCAAAAAAAAATTTTTTTTGGGGGGGCACGCTATTGCTGCATGAATTTCCTTCTTTTTTACACCCTAAAAACGCAAGAAAAAATCGTGAACATGAAAGTTTTTCTTTGTGACATACTTTAAATGTCAAAATACCAATTTTAAATTTT
>JABFPM010005818.1:0-10814 GCA_022817325.1 Idris sp. 1 HC-2018
TTTTTCTTCAAAAGATATAATTTATTGTGTAGATTAAGGAAAAAAAGATGTACATAAATCACAAATAAAAAGTATCATTAACTGCAAAAGATTTTTTGTGTCAGCTAAATATGCCAAAAAATAACTGTAATATCATAATTTTGAATAACGGCGAAAGAGATTTCAAGTTTGGAAACTTTGAATTTCTCTTGAAAACATATTGCATTGAAGACAGAATTTAGAAATTATCAAAATATATAAACAATTGAAATAACTAGACAGGTATGTACAAATTAAATACATTGTAAATTGCACCCTAAACGCATTAGTTAATAATTTTGTGTTGGAAAAATCTCTACGCTGTAGAAAAAAACTCAATAAAATTATAGGACATGTTCTCTAAACCAGATCATATTTCTATCGAAGAAAAAATAATTTAACACTCTGAGAACAGAAGTAGCATACCTATTATTAAAAAAATATCCATTAAATTAAAAAAAAAAAAGTATAGTTCATTTTTTCCAGACTATTCTAGGTAAACAAATTCAATCAAATATATTTTTCAACAAAATTGAAATTAAAGTAAAATAAGTGTCTCACAAAATGCTTGCAATTTAAACAAAAATCTGCAAATCACTGAATAGAAAGGTGTGCTGAGATTACTTGAGATTATCGATATAAAAATTCTTCTTTTTCCTCAAATAGTTTCAATTTTTGCAGAAATAGACTTTAATTGAGATCTACCAGTTAAATGTTTGAAATATTGAACAACTTAAAGTACTTATTTTTTGTTATAATCAAGTTCATGTAAACCAAATTTTTTGGAAGAAAGTCATGTGATAGATCAGAAATTGTTAAAAAAATATCAGTTATAAATGTATCAATAGCAGAAAAGTTTGTTTAATTAAAGATAGAAAAACCACCCATTAATCATAATTTAATTAATCAGCAAATTAATTAAGAACTTGATTGCTTAAATTAAAATTTAATAACACGTTTTATGCTTTGCAAAGTTAAAAGTGCAGATTAAAAGAGAAACTTATAACATGCATTTAATCATAAAATGGAAGATCTCATTGTGAATTACATTATAAAATTAACCAATTGTTTCAAGTAGATTCTTATAAAGAAAAATTCTGAAATCAATTATAAGAAAAAATTTAAATTAAGAATAAATATTGAAAATATTTCTAATTTTAAGAGATAAAAAAAAAGAAATAGAATTATAAACTTAGCGCAATTTTGTACTTAACTGTTTTCTCTTATAAGTTCATTAATAACTTGTTTAACGAACTCAAAGAAATCAAAATCAGAATTCTTCAACGGGAAAATAAGTCAGTACATGTTTATAATAGGACAACGGTGTACATCAAAAATTGAATTTGTTCCGATAAAAGTTTCTTGTCGATTTTGTCTAACCTTTCAGCGGACACATCGCAAACCATGTCGTAAAACCCACCACATGAGAAATGTCGTTCTCAGCTAACATAAAAAAATTACGTTTTATTAGTTTAAAAAACACCCATTTATTAATAAAACATTGATTTGGTAGTACAACAAGAAATATACAATACATGACACATCGTTTATGCTTTTGATTTAATTGGATTAGTTTCAGTTAAAGTTCGTCATCTCGTCAAATGAATAAAAATAACTTCAAAATAAATGTACTTTGAGATCAAAAAAAATTAGAACGATGATTAAAATATGATTTTTTTTTTCTAGCAATATAGATGAAGAAACACTGAGATGATGAATGATTATGAGTCTCAACAATTACTTCTTGGAATTTATGATATTCAAATTACTCAAAATACAAGTTGATCACATTCCACAAATGTCCAACAATTACATGAATTAGTTAAATTTGATATGAAAAGAAAAGTATTGAGCACTAAATCAGTATGACTAAATACTTTGTTTTAATTAATTTTTGTATTTAATTCATTTTAATCTATACTTTTTTCATTGATATCAAATTTAATTAATAAACTTCATAATCCGTATTTTACTAGATACTTTACCAGAAATTTACACATCTTTCCCAAAACACAAACTCTCTACCAAACTGCTAATCAACGTTTTTGTTTGAGTTTCACAAATTATAGTGTGTTATATAGAATCTAATTTTACAGATTATAGACCGATTTTTATCATTTTTAATATCATTATTTGATTCAACTTTTATAACTGATTTTAAATACGAAATACCAGAAATTTGAATTGAGATTTCAGATTGTAAATCCTCTTTTTGTCTTTCTATTTCCAGTTTTCCAATTTATTTGATTTCTATATCCTCCGCTTTTGTATTAAAGCCATCAAATGGTTTTTAAACTTTGAATTTCTATGTTCATTGTTTTACATATGAAAAAATGACAATTTTGCCAAACATGTTTCACATATCATGTTTGTTTTTTTAAACAAAAGGCCACATATGATCCCTGTATGGTCAATGTAATTTTGTATAGCTAGGTTATGCTAAGCTATGTCAAATTAAGTACAAAATAATTTGTGAAACTTGATCACGAATTGACATAAACACAGAGACGACTTTGTGACACTGTCCGAACATATCGACTGGCCTAAATTATACCTGGAACAAGTAGATACGGCCCTTTTAGATCTTTGGCCTCTTTTGACAGTAATGCTGTATTGGAATTTGGACAGCTGATGCTACGCGCAACGGAGGGCGAGTACGCGTCTCCGTATTCACGACGCTCCTGCAAATCTGACATCAACAAGGCACGCATACCACATGAACAGTCATAATCTGCAAAAGTTCGAGGTATCGGACTTGTAATTGGCGTCACGTTCGTGTTTTAGTCACGCCGTTGTTAATCAACGGTCTTTGAAATCATAATCAAATAATAAAGTATAATCAATTAAAATAAAAAAGCTCATTAAATTAAAAATCCAAAACTAAAAATGATAATTTTGAAAAATCAAAATAAAACATAATAATACAGTATAAGAATTAAAATAAAACCTGAAGAAGAAAGCGGAAATGTCTTCGTCGAGGTCTGTATCTAATATCCGTGTCCGTACTTCGAAATTCTATCAACATTATGCAGAAGCCGTATATAATTATATATTTTTAGTTTTGTTTAATTCAATTAGTTTTGTTAATTCAGTTCTATCATTACAATTAATAGAGATTGTTGTAATTTTCTTTTTATAGATTGATGTAATTGAAGCTTACTTTTAGAAGAGGAATGATTCCTTCCAATTTCAGCCAAAGATCTTATGATTGGAAGCCTTGACATGTTGGTGTCCTTACGCCTTTCATGTTGATGTCGATGTCGAACCAAAAGTGTTTCTCTCACCTGTAAATTCATTCAAGTTTCACATTGTTTGTATTCACAGATCGAGTTAAGCAACTTATTACAAGTTACAACAAATTTACCTACAAGTTTTAGAATAAACTTTTTTGAAATAAAATTAATATCAGCCCTGAATATGACAAAAAAAAAGTTTGAAACTTGCCTTATCTCTTATTTCGACTCCAAGTACTCCTTTGTTTATCATATTGTCCAACACAAGATCTGTTATTTGTTCCAAACTACTTGCATCCATATCGAGCATAATAGTACCATTTAAGATCAGACTTCTTAATTCAAATAGTGAGTGTAACGTCAGAGTCGCTACATGCGGTTTACTCCATCTATTACCACCTTCTTCAACGTCTTCCTCAAACTTAACCCACCTGAAACAAGTATCAATTATTTTGTATTAGTCATATGTAGATTTTTTTGTATACATACTCTTTCTTTATATGCTTCATTAATTTTTAAATAAGATAATGTTGTAAGATAATTTCCTTAAATGATATTCAGCAAATTTGAACTTTTACCTAGCCGTTTCCTTCCACTCCATTTCGTTGCCATCTTTGACAAGTTCCTCCATCTCCGAAAATAGCGGATGCGTCTCGTGAGCATCATCACCGACATCCTCCCCAAGAATAAAGTGTACCCTTTGAGCCGGTGGTGTGACTATAAAAAGTTATTGCAAATACAAAACTTGGACATTACCAATTTTTATGAAACATAAACAACATTTCATAGCTATATACATGGCAGCTATATATGATGTTTATTTTGTTCATAACAGAATATTGAAATATATTGAAATTAATATCAATTCACTCTGTTTTGTTAATTACACTTATAATTGTACCGTAAAAACAACTATTTATATGTTTTTGTTCATTCATTACACTGAAATAGTTATTTTTTAACATGTAATCCTTAAAAAATAAATGAAAAAAAAAAACATTTATTTTTCCAAGTTTTAGTTTTATAGTTAACCAAATATAACTGCCCACAAGAAAGAAAGAAAGGAAGATTGACTTGATCAGAAAGTTTGAAACCATTGTTTGACGCCATGTAATGCAGAAAACATAAATATGATGACATTGTATAATATTCATTCGACAAATTTCATTTAAACATAACAGGTATAGTTGCATCGTGCATTGTAAAGCTTTGTGTACCGCAAAAGACATTGTCAACTCAGCAGGTAAATTCTGCGATAAAGAAGAAGTTTGTTCGGAAAAATGTATTAACAACTTTGTATAATTTTTTCCAATTAGAAATTGTTGATACACCAGGTTAGTAGAATTTTACTTAATGTATCATTGCTAAGCAGCCAATCAGATAATTAAGTCTCATAATGTATAATAATTAATATAATGTGAACGTCTAATTGCATGCCTAACAAAAAATGAATCGAAACAGATAGATAAATAGAATAAACAAATTCATTCCAGTCGAATACATTTATTATTTGCTTGAATATTTTGATAATCGTGATTTTTAAGATGCCAATCATTGATGGCAATATTTTAGGAATTATTAGCTGCCAAGTTGGGACTTTATATTTTCCAAGGGTAGATCGTATATGTTTGTCTTATCAGGAACATATTTCAATAGCAGTTAACTTTTGCTTGGACAGACAATTGCTAGACATGGCCTAGTAATTATTTGTAAGTAAATAATAATCTGGCAACTGTGTTTAAGTATTTTTCCTCGCGAATCCGACAGAATCCAACTTTTGCTAGAAGGGATTTCTTGTAAACCGACAAATATTACTTAAAATAGAATAATTGAATTGTTGACAAGTTTGTATTTGACAAGACATTAAATAAAAATTAAATATTATTTAATATCTATTTTAAATATTAAATATTATTTGCTCATTAAGTATTTTTTAATATTTATTCATTGTTAATAACTTGCACTCATGTATTATAAAATAATGTATAATTTTTTTTTGTTTTTTTTTTGTTTTCAAACTACAAAATGAATTTGAAAAGAAAACTGTTTGACAACATATCATTTGTTACATTAAAAGTGTAGCATATGAAATGAAATCCGTTTAAAGTAGATCGTTTATTAGAAATCTTGTAACGTCTAATTCTATGACTAGCATTGATAACACAATTACATATTATAATAAGTTTTTTCATTATTTCACAGAAACATTGTTTAGACTATAAACAGTTAAAAAAGTGTTTACAAAGCTTGTTCTGTAAACATTTAATCATGAAAAACAATTAACATAAAATATGTTTAAAACATTTTGAAGTTGATTATATATATTTGCAAAATATATTAAATTTAATTGATAAAAAACGATAAAGTTTCTTTTCTAATTAATTTATATAAAACTATGTTTTCAAACGTAAATATAAAAGATAATCCTAATATTAACTTTTCATTTGTTATTTTCGATCAAACTTTCTTTAATGTTTTTGGTAAAACATTTATTTTAAATCTCAACATATGACTTGAAACAATTTTTCATACGAATTCGTAATGTTTCTTACAGAAAAAGTATTATTCCATATTTATTATTTTCATACAATTATATTTTTATGCCTCCGTTTAAGTAGACGATTTTAATCTGTATGATTTATTGTATTTTATTTATAAGAAAAATAGTTACAAGAATTGATGTGTAGTGTAATTTTTATTAAAAAGAAACGATGCAATGTTTTCTAAGGTGGTTTTGCTAATTGTAAGGTGATTTGATGCATTTTTGGTTTGGCTTACATAACGTATCTCCATCTGCATTACAGATACTGAGACGACCCCTACGCGCCATCACCACAGGTCCTGCAAAGTTAAGGGTCAAAGCGACTAACTAAGTTACCGCGACTTACCAGAAAAAATATTTTATTTCAATATTAAATTTTAACTTTCGTTGCCTCAAATATACAAAAGTCAGAAATATTTTTCTATACAAGTTTTAAATACAATAAATATATAATAACAATTTGAATGACATGTTAAACAATAAAGGTAAATAATTAATTATTGGTTAATTCGAATGAAAAACAAAATTTTATCGAAAAAGTAATTATAAAGCTTAGTTCCAATGTGTCTGACGCAATTCTGTTAAAACTACTATTATTTAAAATGTATTTATAAATGATCTTATATTCATGTTAGAGAGTGTGAAATTCACAATTTAAAAATTTGTTGTTTCTTAAACTTCAATATCACAAATTTATAAATGTAAAAAAACTGGTGATTACTGTGAGTAGAAATTTTTGTCAGATAATTACACAACGCAATGCATCAATCAAATTTTATTTCACAGTTTTAATAATATTCATAGAAATCACTTTTTTAAAAATGCAATTCGGATTTTAATACGTACACTTTAAAAATCATCAACTCTGTGACAATATAGTAATATAACTTCTATGTCACACTTTTTAAAAGGCAAATTGACTTGTTTAGTTGAAAATAGGTTATTTCCATACCTTTTTGCGATGGAAATAATTGAGATAATTAATTTAACTTTTAACGTAATAGTTCGGTTTAATAAAAAAAATTGCTCTGTTAAATTCATTAAAAAACAAAATAAAATGTGATTTTTTGCATAGTACATCACCTTATAATATTATTTCGAATTAAAACTATTTATTTTAAAAATGTATCTATGTAAAAAAAATATTATTTTTGGTTAAATAAAAATGTTCTGCAATAAACGTTTATTTAACAATATATCAAGAGCGAGATTTCAAACGTTTTCAATAGATTGAAGTAGCATAAGTCAGTTTGTACATCAATTTGAGGTGAATATCCCCTAATCCAAGTAGCTGGCACACTGCCATCTTAACAAACTGTATCATTGATAAATGATATAGATGCAACCCAAAATTGTTAGCTTTTTTGTTCTGATCAACGCTAAAATTAAATTTGCAATTTTTGCTTCAATCATCGGTTGATAATATTTCATTAATTCAGGTTAATATTATACAGCAATTTGTTCTTTCTTCTTTTTTTTTTATTGAAATTGCTAAAATGATTTTTCATGGGTATCTATTTCTAAGTAGAAAAAAAAATCAAAAACAAAAAAAATACGTCATTTGTAACAACTAAAAACATTATTCAAGTAGTCTGTTTCAAAATCTACAGTAGTCAACGAACACTGTAAAAACAAGTGTATTATTTTGAGACATTTATAAATGTTTTTTTTGTACGAAAAATTCTTTTTTAATTTTACTATCTGCAGTGGTACAATTTTTTCTTTCATTCAAACCGTGCATGGTTTGAATACTGAATTTAATGTAAGCAGTAATGAGTATTAACATACTAGGTCTTTCTGGCTCCGGTTTGGAATCGCCATTCGATTGACGAGGATGATGATGCTTATGATGCCGTCGGTGTCTTCGTTCACCTGGCAAGTGCACCCCAACATACACAGTATGTGCTCGGTGACCTGAAAAAGGTAATTAATCATATCAGATTATACAAAACATCACTGGTCTTTAAATTTTGCCTGGTTCATTTTTTAAAGAAACCCCTTATGTAGATATAATAAGGGTTTCCAAAGGGTTATGTTTTTACTTTCAAAATTAACTAAATAATAATTTATATATGACTCCATTCATGATGTATATTTAATAGCCCATTAATGGGTCATTTGATTAATTTGATAAATTAATTTAATTAATTAAAGTTTATGCATTATACATGATAAGTAAATGTGCATTTATGTGCAATTAAATTTGGGACCTTAATGTGGGTGAAAAAAACTCTTTAAGGGATAAAGCTTTTAGGTCTAATTTTTTTAAAAAATAGGTTAAAATATGATGAGTTGAAAAAGCGAAAAGTTGAAAATGATTGCAAAATGGTTGAACAAATTATTTGAGTAAACAATGAAAGTGAATAACAATATTAAATCAAAGTCACGGTAATAGTGCAAGATTGTAAACAGTGTTAACGAGACGATCGATTTCTGTAGCAAGAATTACGTCAACATTGAGTGGCTATGTTCAAGGGCCCATCTCGGCCCGATAGAGTGACCCCGATTCTATGCAATTAACTGTAGGCCATCGTGTCGCGATTTCGCTTACAGACCGGAAGAGATAACGATTTTCGAAGCACTTTTAGCACTGTATGCACACTGAAGCCCGTTTTGTATTTGCCCTATAAAAACGTATCTACAAAGTTATGCATATTACAAAAATTAAGGTGTCAGTAAATGTGTTCATTTTATTGACACCTCTATCTGATAAATCATTGGCACAGAATCAAATACAGCTTAAATTTGTCAATCAATTTTTATTTTCGATGAAACTTTTAATTGCTTTTACCAATTTGGTATTTTGATGGATTGCAATCGTAACTCAACATGTAACCTACAGTTCTAATAATCCTAATTAATCACTAATAACGTCAAATTTCATACAAATAATCAGATACAAAATAAATGGGAAAAACAAAATTAGTAGAGGAAATTGAGGAAAACCTAATTTTTGAATAAGTTTAAAAAACTTTTTCTTTTTAACGTGGATACTATCAAGTACATTTCACTTATTTTTAGAGAATTTTATTGATCTATATATAAAAGTTCAGTTGTTGTAAGAGAGTTTCATTTTTTTTTAAATTGATAATGGAGAGAATGTGTATTTTATTTCTTTCTTCTTTCATTATTTAGCTTCAATGGATACGTTTTTTATATATTATTTAGAATTTTTTAATGTAAAAAGAGTAAATTTCGATTAAAAGTTCTAGGTGTCTAATTGAGGTCACATTTTAGCCCGGTTACAGTTTTTAATTTAAAATATTTTGAATGAAGTTTTATTGATTAGAATTTATTAATAATCTCGTGTTTCATCCTTGTCTCTACTCTTTAATCTTCTTAATTGCTTGAATATTCATTTTAGAATTATTATTTAGCTATTTTTTCATATTGTTAATGAATTCATTAACTTATTCTAAAATCTAATTTAACTCTATTTCTTAAACAAACTACTACTACTTTATGAGAATAATTCTGTCCCAAATTCAAATTAACAATCTTATAGAAAAAGAAAAACCATTTTTGATCTTATAACATTTTTATATTATTAAATTTGACGAATTCCAACCCACTGTTTACATTTTTTTGCATATTTATTGTCTGAGCATGATGATCTATTTCATTTTATCTGAAAATTAAGATTAATGAACAGTGTAATTCAAAAAAAAAAAAATAATAATAATCAACTAGATGACATCAGGTATTTTCATCATCAAAAAAAAGATTACATATGTTTTAAACAGTTGTTTTTGACTAATACTGAGATCTAGATTCCAACTTTGAAAGACAGATGAAATGCAAATAGCAAAAGAAGTCATTAGAAAAAAGTTTGGTTTTTTTTTCAATGTCTGACTTATTTCTTATTCTTTTTCCCTTAAATTATTCCGACATCTGGAACTTGTTTAAATGGTTAAATTATTTATATTACAATAATTTCAATTTAAAGAGATTTAGACAAAATAATAATTTTTATAAATACTTGAGATAATGTATGTTTAAAAGTAGCTACACTATATGAGATTAGATTAAAAAGAATGATGAGTACGTTAAATCATTCAATGAATGACAACAATGACCAACAGGAAATAATGTTATGATATTAAACAAAAAACAATTTATTATTCTCAGCTGTGTACAAAAATCTAAAGTATTTCTGATAATAATTTACCATGTTCTCAACAATAATTATGTAATATTATATATAATTCTCTTATGACTATGTCTGCAAAAATTGGAGAGATTTTACTACCCACAGGGCATCCATCTTTTTGTTGGTAGTAGATGTTATTAAAAGAGAAATACGAATATTCAAAAATATGTGTTCAAAAAAAAAAAAATACTAATACCACAAATCAAAGTAAATGAAGTATGGGAAATTTTCAACAGCTATGACATTCAATTAAAATTCACCTACGAATTAGAAAAAGACAGACAACTAAATTTTTTAGATATTACTGTGATTAACCAAAATGATAACATGATTACTAATTGGTATCACAAAAGTACATATTCGGGAAGAATTTTAAACTTCATGTCCAATCACCCCATACAACAAAAAAGATCCATGATTTTCCAATTAACAGACAAATCCATTTTACTATCAAATCACAAATTCTGAATAAAGAAAATTTAAAATTACTTTTTAACACTTTGACAAACAACTTATATCCATCTAAATTCATACAACTGAATATAACAAAAAGACTCAATTTTATATACAATAAAAACAACAAACATAAAAACATTTCCATAGATCCAAAAAATATCATAGTCTTTCCTTTTTTTAAAGAATTAAACACAGATATAAAATCAATTTTTCATAAATTTAATTTCCAGGTTGTTAATTTTATACCACACAAACTTGACAGTTTGATAAGAAATGGTAAAGATACTCTCAAAAAAGAAAAAAACACTGGTATAGTTTACAAAATTGACTGCAAACAATATAAAAAATCATACATAGGCGAAACAAAACGACAAGCACATACCAGATTCAAAGAACATAAATCTTATATAAGACA
>JABFPM010005819.1:0-10814 GCA_022817325.1 Idris sp. 1 HC-2018
AGATTTAGCCCCCAGTGACTACTGGCTCTTTGCTGATCTTAAAAAAATGCTCCAGGGAAAAAGATTTGGCTCAAATGAGGAGGTCATCGCTGAAACTGAAGCTTATTTTGAAGCGAAAGATAATTTTGTTTATAAACATGGTATTGAAAAATTGGAAAAGCGTTGAAACGATTGTATCACCCTAAAATGTGATTATGTTGATGAATAAAAAAAATTTTGCAAAAAAATGTTGTTTTCATTGTTAGTCTCGGGACTTATTGATCCATGTGTTATCTTCACTAGTTTTAGTCTCACTAACTAGAGCCATTGATGAATCACGCTAATGTTTGTAATCTGTGTAGATTAGTTCTTTCACCTCCAGACAGTGTATATTCGAGCAGTGCATTATACATATTGTTTCAGGACTTTGTAGAACTTCGGTGCTTTTTCGGTTATCCTTCTAATTTGTCGTAACTTCATTTAACCAGCAAAAGCTAATTACCCTCGCCACTTTTTGACGAAGGTGTATCACACCAGCAATATTGGGACTCGTTATTGTCATGAGAGCACTAGATCTTCTATGAAACCTTCTTGATCAAATGATCTAGAGTTTCACCCATCAGAGCACATTCTCATGGAATTTCTTTATTCTGATCAGAAACTACAGCTTAGAGAATATAATTATGAGTGCAATGATCACGGACTCGACATGACGTAACGCGAGATGCAAGGAACTTGCTAGTAAACGTCAAATCAATTATTGAGCTGTAGTCGTTTCTTGCCAACTTAGGGGACAAGTTGTTGTTGACCAGAAATGAACCCATCGAAGCAAAAACTTGCAGAAGTCACCTTCAACTAGGGATTTGTAGGTTCTATGGGTAGACAGCTATTTACATTCCAAACATTAGAACTGAAAAATCTGGATGAAGTAATCCAGAAGATGGACATTTGTAAAGGTCGTCATAAACAAGGTGATGGAGATCAAAAAATTGGAGTCTCAGAGGAAACACTCTGGAGTATGACCTCTGCTTTTTAAGCAAACTTCATTGTCATTATTCTTGGTGACTGGTAATAGGGTTTTTCGGTCTAGTTCTATAAAAGATAAGCAATCGTACTTTCTCGGTTTTTCGAGGAAAAAGCACTTTAAAATTTGTTGTCTACATCGCATTAATTGTTATACATGACAAATTTCGATGTTTTTAAAAAAGCGTTGCTGGTTAAAAATTAGATTTCATCTTTTGGCCAATTTTGTATGTAACAAATTTTAAATAACTAAATATTTATAAAATCGTGAAATTGTATTCTAAAATATCGATTTACTTTCGAAAATCTATAATTCAAAATTGAACAACACTATTATCCAATATTGTTTTCTTAAATTGTATAAACTATTTTAATAAAGAATTGAAAATTTTCAGTTATAAAAATGTGACTTTTTACATTTCTTATATTTTCTTAATAAACTAAAAAAGCTAAACAACTATAAAGTTGCAATAACAAAAGTAATCTTATTATCTTCAGAGATATAAAATAGAATAAATGAGCAATTTTATCTGATAAAGCATATAGAGAATCTTCATCAAAAATGATTGTGTAGCAAATGAAATTGATTCAAATGGCTAATGTGTAATTGAATGATGTCTTTTATTCGAGTTTATAATCAAGCTTACTCGAACAAAAATGAAGATAAAATGTATTTGAAACATCAGTGGAAAAGCCGGCCGGTCGGGTTCCTAGTTATTAAAATTTATGAAACCCACTTTATATCTTGAAATACATTTTAAGCAATCATTTTCCATTTGAATTTTAAGTAGGTCGGACGAATTTATTTTGCATTTTGTATTCAAAATGAATTTGAGAGTCATTTTCATTTTGTTTTACATTTTAATGACCACTAAACTTAAACTTGATAAAATATTATAGAACCTATCAGAACAAAGTCTAACAAGTTTATTTTCAAATTTAGTTTCAAATATTACTATAACCAACTCGATTCGCTTTATTTCTTATTCAATCTTTGTTTTGTCGTGTATTTATAAGTGATATTAGTACACACCGAGTTCCGATTTCATCAGTTTGATTATTAATTTGTATTATTATTAAAATGTCACTGACAAACTGGATGACTGGAGTTCTCCAAACATTTTACGTTACAGCCTTTGAAATTTGACGAAATCATTTTTTTCAGCTTTTTCTATGTTCTAGAAAGTTAAACGAAGTTGTGCTACTCCATCTCGTTAAAAGTTGGAACCGCCGAGTAACTTCTTTGCGAAAATAATATTTAGACGGTTTTCTGTACTCGGGGTTTGTGGTGTGCGAAAACTTGGCTCACACTCTTTCGAGACTTCGACTCTTGTTTTACATCCAACTCTGAGTTTCCTCTTACGTAAATACATTTTATAATCGAGTTTGAGGGCTCGAAATTGCTAGCGTTGTCGAATCTTATTACCGTTAGTGCAAGTGCACTCGATCGAGATGCATCGTGTACACTACTGTCTTACAAATCGAACAACTACCCCGCTTATTAAACACCCAACTTATAATTTTTGCATCAATCAATAAATAAAACCACTTGCAGTTTTTATTTCTGAACTATTATTGAAAACCATAACAATTTCTTAATTATTTATACAGTTTACGTTTACTAATGTAATGTTTTTATAATTTACTTTTTATAATTGAATTAATTGTTTAAATTTAATTAATTTGTCAAGTTAAAATTATTTCAACTTCATGTAATATTTATTTAAATGTATTCTTCAAAAATATATACAAAATAGTGAGTACAATTAGTAATTAAAACTTTGGTTGTGTTTGAAATTATTCAATGAATAATTACAAACTTTTAAAACTTGAACATAAATTGTCACTTTGTTGAAATTAATGTATAAAAAGCATTAAATAAACAATAATTCTATTTGTTGCGCAATTTCAATAGACTATTGCATTGCATAATAAAGATATCTAGCAAGTTGTAATTTACCTATTAATGTTTATTTTATTTTCAAAGTAGAACAAATAGCTAATAACAAAATAAGCTTATTTATCTTAGTAGGTGAACTAGTTACGAAACATCTTTCTCAATTACGTCGAGCGAATAAATGCATTCGAGTACTTTTCTAATTTGACGTAAATAACAATTTATATACACACATGTAGTGAAAAAAAAGTTGTGATCAACGAACTCGCTTTTATTTATCATTTTGGCAAATTATCGTTCGCATAAATATTATACTAACTTGTGTGTGCACATTTTTCGGAAACAAATCAATTTGCATAAGTTTTAATTAAGATGAGCGCATTTTGATAAATAGACCTAGACCTGTTATTAAGGACTATAAATATTCTTCTTATTCGCATGAATAATTTTTATCTTCAAACGACTTTGATTTCATAAATTTGGATAACGTGCATAAATTGTACGTTATATATTATAGATATTTTAGATTAAAAAAAAAAGAAGGAATATATCATTAAAAAATAGCATAACTTAGTTGTATATAAAATAAAAATAAGATAACATCCGATCTTTTTTAGTGAGAATTAAAATTAGAAACTTTTTTGATAAATAATTTTAAACTTTCCTTAAATAAGTTTTTTAAAAGATCTAGGTATATAAGATTCCAAATATTTTTGTGCAGTGTAATGTTTTCTTTATTAAATGAAATGTAACTTTTTATTTATGATCTTTTTTCTTGCCTTCAAAAAATGCATGATGCTTGTGTTATAGTATATAGGTATAATTGCAAAGACCAGAAATTAGTCTCGAGTGAACGATCTACAAAACTCTAACGACCTGTAATAAAGTATCATTCTTGTCCTCCAGTAATGAATCATCGCCCCTGAAAGCACGGCTTTTATATACACAATACATTCCTTCGTGAATACGTGTATCAGCATTCCACCGGTAACCATCGTAATTAGACGTAAATTGACAAAAGAAACATTTTGAAGCAGATGTTCGATTTGATGTTGTTTTTGAAAAGATACTGATCTTGCAAATTCATGTTGTTCTTTTTAAAATTAAAAAAAATATTCTTTATTTTTATGACAATCATAAACTAGGCTTAAATAAAAATAATTTTTCTTAAATAAAATGTATGCTTTTACTTATTTAAAAATTACAAATTGAAAGTTTTAAATTATGCATAGTAATAATAATCTGTATGAGATTACAATATGATAAATAATTTGTCTTTAATTTAAATCGACTGTGATTATTAAGATTGATTAAACATTTCATACTAATAGACATATAATTTTGATTGTTTCATTAGATAAAACTTGATTTCTTGCAGACAACTCTTTCACTGGACATTCTAACTGTGTAGTTTCTATATAACTTGAAATCTTTAGTTAAAAATTTGTTAATTTTGATATTTGTTTAATATCACAGTTTTTTATGTGCAATTAAACTTGATTTAGATGTTCTTTTGAACTTTATCTTAAGTGAATTGTAATCAAATAAATTTCACTCATGGCTTGGTGGACCATAACGAATTTATTTTGTGACAAGTTTATTTTTATACAGTGTCATTAGATTGAAATTGAATTCATTAGTCTGTCTGATATAAGAACGAGTATTTCTAAATTACCAGCTTTTCAATGACACAAAAGCGTCTAATAATTTCATTAATCTTGTTAAGAAAACTGCCGTACAACTGTGTCGATATCAAAGAAATGATTGCAAAAAATGTTTTTTTTTATTAATTCTCTTTTTAAAATTATAAATATATTAATAAGTAGGCACTTAAGGTCACGAATCACTTTCACTATTTGCTTTAACGAATGTACATTTTGAATATACTATAATTAAACAAAATAAAGAGTTTTCAACTTTATATAAAGTTAAGAAAAAATGGAAAAAAAGTTGAACACAATAAATAATAATGAGTCTCTCTGAACAAAAGGTTCGTTGATAATCTTTAATTACAACTACTCCGAATTGTTTTTTGTTTAAAAGTCTGTTCATTATTGCGTCCATTTGTTTTTAATTTCTTCTTTAGTCTACAAAATAGCAAATTACGCTTTCGTTTATAACCGCTCATTTTTCTCATTACAACTCGACTCATTTATCTTTCATTATACATTCCCATTATGGCTCATTAATAATTAATTAGCGTGGTAATTAGGAGGATAGTTGGTAATTTAGTTCATATAATTGCCAATTAAAACTGCTACTCGATAGAAAACAAATTTATTATGCTTTACAGGACTCATGATATTTTAGTTATATGAACAAATGTATCTTACGTTTGTTATCGTAATGTTTGATTTGGATTAAATCACAGAAATGATACAAGTTAATTTTTGTGAGTACATTACAATAAAATAGTTATATGTACTGTAATCATAGTTGTTGAGTACTGTAATCAATTTTTTGACGACTGTCATATTTAATTTGGTAACTGGTTTAATAAGTCAAGATTATTTGGATTACAAATTAAAATTCATACTAATGTATTTAACAAAATAATGTGCAGCTAACATCAAAGAGGGAATTCCTTATGCAATAGTAATATAATTTGTTTAATTGTATTTAATGCTCAAATTACCTGTTCTCTTGACTTACGGTTTTAACAGCGTAACCTATTCGCACAATGGAATTATAAAATTAACGTGTACTTTAAATAAAAATCAATAGAAGAAAACATTATTTGCAGTTTAATGTTTGGTACATTATCTTATGTGTTCTGAATTTTAAAACTTGTTTATTCACTTAAGATTTTTAGAATTAATCAATGAATCTGGTTAAAAAATTTGTAGATAAAATTAAAATGTACATTTTATGAATAAAACTACGACACTTTTTAACATTTTTTATCTTCAGTAGTTTGTAAAGCAAGCTGTTTTAGATAATTTTTTAATCAGTATATAAGTTTTTTATTCAGATTTTAAACTCATTATTTAATGAAGTATTATGTTACTATTGCCCTGAACAAAGAAAGTAATAACAATTAAACAGAAGTATAATACGTAAATGTTTTATTCAGAATTTCATCAATAAATTAAAATTTAACATAGTATTACAATAACAAAAAAAACTGTAAATTAAATTGTATGTTATACATAAAAAAGTTAGCATCAAATACTTAGTAGAAAACTAAACTTGTTAGAAATAGTAACATGCAAGAAAAAATGAATTTGATTACATATACTAGTTAGATAAGTAAATCATGTTATGTAACAAACATTGTGAGAATAAACTGTAAATAAGCTAAAAGTGAATGAGTTTTGGCTATAGTACATATTTAGTACTAACAATAATTATTATTTATGTAGCTAAATAAAGAACAATTTAAAAATCATTACACAATTTGCACTTGTTCTTGGATAATTTTTTTAATTTTCTAGTCTGCTATTATATCTATTACACAATCACTGCGTGTATTTTAAAGGACAACGACACTTCAGCTATTTTTGTCAAATTAGTCTTTTTTTAAACTCCTAGTAAACTTTAAAATATATCAACTATATTTAAAATTTGAGTAATAAATTGTTTTCATATATACAGTTTTTTAAAAAGAAATTTATGGAAATTAATTTGCTTTTAAGGAACATAAATTCTATTTCTGTCAAATATGATATTTATGTTCCAGCAAAAACGTTTCGCCCTTTTCAGATAAAAAATTTTTGATGAGAATTGCACATTATAAATACAAAAATACTAAACTTTAACGACAAAGCCATTTTCACTTGCAGTTAAATTAAATTTATATTAACAATAGTAAATTGTTAATATATCTTTCCTTCAAATTACATACTATTAATAAATCAACTGGGAAAGAATGTTAAAATATTAAATTTAATTGTATAATTGAACTTTTAAAGAATTATTATTGCATAAGAAAGTACTATGATAAATAAATAATAATTTTCATTACAGATTTAAAAATATGAATAAAAGAAATCAATTTTATTCAACTCACAATTTTTATTTGTTGCACTTTAAATCTGTAACAAAAAACAAATTATCTAATGAAATTGGAGTCATAATAATAGTATATCTAACTAATATACTCTTTTCAATTTTTTTCAGTAGAAATATATTATTTATAAAAAATGCTTCGAGAGAAAAAATAATTAAGTTTGTTGCACTAAAATATTTCTTTTTTTCCTGAACAAGGACGAGTTTAACTTAAACATAAAATTTTTCCCCCTTTTCTGTTCACTTCCACAACCTTATATCATCAGTCAGTATTACTTGAAAAGTTCGAAGCAATGAATATTACATATCTCCATCACATCAGAGGGATCAGTATTTCATAAAAAAAGTGATAAAAATAGAAAAATTATTTATGTTTAAGTGATATATTTCTATAATAAGAAAGAATTCGCCATAAAAATATAACTTATCAAAACGAAGAAGAAAAAAGTACAATTTAGTAGATTATGTCGGACATAACTTAAACCGCACATCCATGTTCGTTGTAATCGTTTCCGAGCTTTTCGAAAAATGACAGTAATGTCGAAAGAGATTTATGAGCAAGCTCCTACATTTCAAAATTATGATTCTACAATAACCATATTTTACAAAATATCTTAGAAAATAAAGTACAAATTTGTCATTACATTCAGTTATATACTAGCAGTTGTACGTCGACAAAGTATTGCAATAACAATTAATAAAAATTGCAACGAGAAAACGTGTGTATTTATTTTAAATAAATCTCATCGTTTATTTGATAAATATGTTAATACAATATTACAAACCAGTTGACCTGGCAAAAAAAGCAGTACTTTAATTTTAATTCAATTCAGCAAAAATACATTATTTATAAATAAGAAAAAGAACAACCTATTTATAATGTAAAAAAAATCTGAAGCATTTCTTAAAAATGAGTAATTTTGGGGGTTAAATAATAGAGATGAAACTATGGCTTTGATTCTGAAGCCCGAATAAAAATTGAAACAGGTTATACTAAACTATACCTATTTATAAGCGATTAAACGTTTGGATTTGTATTTTTTAAGGTAGTTTTATAAAGCAAGTGTAATTCAAACTAATGTTTTATCAAGAACATAAGTACAGGGTAAAACAATAAATTTGCTTGAAACTAGAGAGAAAAAAAGAAAAGTAACTCTTTTTGTTTTTGGTTGAAAATGATAATTTTTCGCAGAACGTAAAGAGTTATATAGTACACATATAATCACGATAAGATACAGTTTACTTTTTTTTATTCTGGCGTCTAGCTCAAGAGTATAAATTCATTTATATGTTTGGGTCGCCGCGAATGATTTGCATTTGAATAGCGAATGAATTCTTATTTAAGGGATGACGAGGGTTCTTTGAAATCGTTGATTTGCCCGGAATTTGTAATTTTTTTTTTAAACTATACACACACAAGAAATGATAAGATTCGTCATTGGTTGTCGTTGTTTTTCGGGATCGGATGAAAGGACAATGTGCCGTAATTTGACGGGCCATTCAATGGAGTCGCGAAAGCGAATAAAATATAGCGGTGGAATAAATGCCGAGACAAAGAAGAAGCGGAGGAAAAATTGCGTGCATTATGCTCAAGGATAACCACGTATCGGAGCAAAGAAAGAACAGCCTGAAAAACGTGTAATTGAAATATTAAGTGGAGAAAAAAGTGAACGCAAGCGAACATAATTTACGCTGATCGATTCGACTTTTGATCAAGATTAATTGTTTCGTCGAGTCATTTTCATAAGGCTTTTTCATAAACTAACCCACCCCCCTTCTTCCCCCAATTTTTTGTATCCCGACTTTCCTCTTTTTACGCTTCACGTCGCGACGTTTCAATTTGTTGCGTTACATTTATACGTCGAATTTCGTCATAATTCACGAGAGCTCCTTGTATTATTTTTTTTGGTCTCTCAAAATTGAACGCAATTTACGATAATTGAGCCGGATACACGGCTACCTTGTTTTTTTTATCAAAAACGCAGAAACAATTATTTTTTCGAAATTTAATTTGCGATTATTTTTAATTTCCACCCGGCGGTTATTATCTTATGCTAATTTTGTCTTGCTTTATTGATAGCAATGCATTATTTATTACTCCGATGCTTTTATTAATGCAACTTAATGAGCTGGGATTCATCAATGATGTACTTTCAATGACCAACATATATCGCATACTTTCAATTGTTTACAATGATAACAAAACTAGTTTCTTTCTTTTTTATGGTTCTACTATTACGCTTTTTTTATTTTTATCAGTTCGTTCCAATAAATCCATTTATATACACACTTAATTCATGCGCATAAATAATAATAAATTATAATGTACGTTTAATAAAAGGAGAAAATAAATTAAAAGTTTATACACTACAGTGTTGCACATTTGTCAGTGTGCAAGTGATAATGCATATCTTAATAATTATTGATGTTAAAAATTAATATGCAATTGTGAATAGTTTGCAGAAAAATGTAATAATAATTAATAACATAATCTCAGTTATTAAGGTTAATTGAACAATTTTTCATACAAGCAAACTTATGCAGAGAAAATTGCAATCTAAAATAGCATTATTTCTATCATGTTGAATTAATAACGATTAAACGATAAAGGCGAAATAAATAAAAGGTCTCACGACTTTCATTGTGTGCTTCTATCACTTTTTCACTATCTAGATTATTTGGATAGATTTAATTAATTTTAATTTTTGTATTTTTTAAGGTGATTTAAGTTAGTCAAAATAACAACTGAAATGATTTTGTTTAGAATAAAAAATTCAAGATTCTTAAAATGATCAAATTTATTTGTTGCATTAGTCAAATTTAAATTCTTTGTTTTTCATACAAAATAATTAATGTCAGTACACATTTAACAAATTTTTAGATGTTTCAATAATTTTTTAAAAATGTCACATTTTAAATGTGATACATAGTTTTAAAATTTTAATACATATTTTCATTTTAGTTAAAAAAAATAATAATAATTCTTGATGTTTTATCTAGTCAGTTTTTTTGCTAAAAGTATGAAATTTAAAAAAAAATGAGATTCCCATATGAATTTGTTCATACATTTATTTTCCAAATCTAAATAACTCGTTAAAGTGACCGTTGACCTGTACAAAAAATATGTAAATTTAAAGAAAAATCTAATTAAGCTTACAACTGTAGGACTACCTTAAAAATGCTTAATTTTGCTATAAATAAAACTGATTACAGAAATTCAAAGTTGATTTGCATTCTTGGCTGAAATAAAGCTGTCTGCTTGCAGCAATGGGATTCTTATCCGAAAAGAATGTTTTTGTGTGTGTCTTTCTTCGCAATGAGTTTGACTGAACCGAGAAAATATTTGTATAAATGTATAGCCATAGTATGTCGTTAATAACAATGAATGGATTCGTCGTTGACCAAATATGGATCTGTTCAATCAGTCACTGCAATCTAGACACGCGGTAATTGCCAATCTGCAATAAATAACAACCGGCTATAATTTTATTGTTTTAACTATCAAGTACGAGCAAGTGCGTGTAGTATTGACTTGTAAAATAAAAAATGTGCGAAAAAATTTTAGATTGGGACATTAATCGTGGCAGTCGTTCTTATTAATTGTTATTGCAAACGCGCGATTAATTGTAAACGAAGTGAGTATAAAATATTTTCAATTTGAAAGCAGCAAAAGTGTTTTGTTTAAAATAAACATGAAATATAAGTTCAAGTTAAATATCGCCAATAACTGCGACCATTAAAGTCAACTATGAATACTAATTATGTTGGCAAGGGGAAAATTTGTTTGACCTAAATAAATAATTTACACGATGGCGATATAAATTTTGATTTATTTTTATAGCTAATACGAAAGTTCTGTAATAATTATATATTGTAAGTCAATTAAAGACAAACACTGTTTTGAATA
>JABFPM010005821.1:0-10813 GCA_022817325.1 Idris sp. 1 HC-2018
AATGGAAATATAATTATCAATCTCAAATGGACGAAATTATGTATAAATGCCTAAATAGAAAAAAAATTGATATGTAAATAGATGTAAAATAAAAAAGAATAAACACTTGTTTATATTTTTAAACACTTTTCTCTATTATATTTTATATTTGTTGTCAATATAATTGTTTATATTTAAACACTTTTCTCTATTATATTTTATATATTTGTTGTCAATATAACTATAATAACCCAATTTTTAATTTTATAAAATTAACTTGAACAAATTAGTTAATAAAAAAATCACTTTTATTTTATTATTTTAACTTAATTATCACAGATTATTATCAACAATGTTTATCACTTTTTTATTTTATTATTTTAACTTAATTATCACAGTCACAGAGTTCTATCGACGCGCCATCATACGGCAAATAAGGGAAAAGCACAACAACAAAGACACTCCATATATCGACGCGCCATCATACGGCAAATAAGGGAAAAGCACAACAACAAAGACACTCCATATTAAATGAAATATGCAAAAGGAGATAGAAAGTTTAGGAACACGAATGGAGAAGAAGAAAAAAAGTTTGATCGATATAGTGTCGCCTTTGTCTTTCATAGGTTATATATATGAAAGAACGAAGATGAAACTATACCAGAGCCGAAACTCCAGAAAATAGTCCCGCGCTGAGCGGCCGACGCGCTGAGCGGCCGATTTTTCATCATTCATTTTCATTTAATTTAAAACTTGGCTCGTCGGCCCGCTATCGCGGGCCTTGATAATAATAAAAAATAACTGACATGGGCGATTTAAGCCAGCTGGTTGAACTCCCTTTTGGTTAACAGCTGGCTGAGCTAAAACATGCTGGAGCATGTTTTCTTGTTGAACAACATGTTGAGGTTGTTCGGCAGGGAGCTCATTTGCAGGTTCTGGCTGATCGAGTTGTTGCAATGCTGGCTGCTGCAACGCCGGTTGTTGTTCCACCGGCTGCTGTTCAGCAGGGGCCTGTTGCTCTAGCACCAAAATTTGATCATTTCGCTGCTGAATTTGCTGCTCAAGTGCCAGAATATGCCGTTGCAAGTTTTGAATTTGCTCTGAAAAAGATAGTTTTAACAATAAATCGAATTTCTAACCTATTTTTTTATAACCTAATTTATTAATTTATATACTATATTAAATTTAGGTATGTAATAATAAAATGAATCTGAATTGATTTTCAATATATTTTGTTTGAAATTATTTTTGTTAATTAATATATTTATTTCTTTTTTTAATACTTACGTTGATGTTCTTCCATGCTTGTTCAAAAGTATAATAATTAACCATAAACTATGCATTAGTGAACACGTGAAAAATCACTGTAATTTGATAATAAGAAAACTAATTCCCTAGAACAAACCGATTCACATGAAAAACACTAACTAAGTTCTAGGTGTGCAAATATGAACACATCTTGAGGCCAATAAGTATACTACTGTGTGTTCAAGAAAACATGGTGAATTGAATGTTGACGTTTTATAAACGCAGCTTTATGACATACGAGTTTTGATAACTTATGGTGGCATAATTTTAACAAATATTGGACGCATTTAACTGTTGATTAATATAAAATAACAAAGTACCTGAATCTTTTGTTGTGAGGTAAAAACAATTAAAATTTTTGTTTTGCACATGTAAGTTTTTTTTAATTTCTTATCGATAGCAAGAAAAACGATTGTTAACCTTCATTTTAATTAGTTACTAAAATTGTTTGCAAAAAATCACATAATATTGAGAAATAATATAACTTATGTACCTAAATATTTAAAAAACTAAAAGTATTATTTTCTAATTAAAATGGTTGTTAAAACATGAAGACTACACTTTGTTGAAATTAATTTATATGTTAGTGTTTGTCCTTATAGTTAGTCTTATGCACAAGGATTAGTGTGAAAAAAAGGAAGTGCACTGTTAAACTACAACTAAACAGCTTTATTATTAAACAATAGTGTACACTGGTAAGAAAGCCGAGGGTCACATGGCGCGAACAGAAAGATTTTCGGGCGACGCGATTTTAGTCAGTAGACGTCCACTCGGTTTCGGGGGAAAAGCTTGACTAAAGATAAGGCTAGAATATTTAAGAAAACTGAAGCGGGGAAAACGCGAGGGGGGAAATCGAGCGGGAAAGCCTCGACACCAAAGAGCAACAATGCCGAAATTGACGCCAATTATTCAAGCGTAAACGCGAACAGTACCCTTTATTTTTTTCTTTTCTATGTTATTTTCCCCCTTTTGACATTACATGTCTTTTATTCAATTTTAGCTTTATTGTCTTTTATATGAAATTTATGAGCTATATTTAGTTAATTTTTTTTAATAATTGAATATTTTAATAGTTATTATCGTATACAAAATAACTCCCTCTTATTATTATTATTATAAATTAAATAATCATTCGTTTTTATTGTTTATATTTATTACAACTTTACTACACTTCTTTTGTCAATATATATTATTTACCACAATCATTTGTTTGTATATTAACATTTACTATAAATGAATATTGATTTCATCATTCATATACACCTTTTTCATTTAATATTTCTTTTTTTTTGCATGAACATCTTTCCAATGTCCACTGCTCTTCATTCATGACAATCTCACTGAAAATCCTTAATATTAAGATCATAATATAACTGTACAAATTGCTGATGAGGATGGACTTAATGAAACAAACAATTCATGTGAATCAATGTATGATCCTGAGCTATCTTCTCCCGTTGCTAATGAAAATCATTTCGACAGTTCATTTCACTATTTATTAAATAACAGTATAGTTGTAAACTCGATTGAAGACGCCGAAGTTACTTACTTGTCCAATGATGCTGATTTAGAAAATTTGAATGTAATTAATCTGGAGGATGTAATTATTGATCAAAAGTAAGTGAAAATTAATGAAATTTGGAATGTTTTCAATATACAATTTGAACTTATTTTAATCTTTAATTAATAAATTAATTTTAGCAGTCAAAATAACAAAAGAGTGGAGAATATGCAAGTGATAGATTTGCCTGTGTATGAAACGACAACTGCACAACCTCCATTCTTAAATAACAGTACGGCAATACTTGATTTGCCTGTATTTGAGTCTACAACAAGTGCACAAACGGAGTCGCTAAACAGTAGTACAGCAGTAGTTCACTTGCCTATACTTGAGTCCACGACAACTACCCAACCTCTACTACCTTTATCTAATAGTACGGATGCTGATGATAAAGTTATTGAAAACAAGTATGTATAAAAAGCAAAAAACCCTTCTGAATATATTAATTTTGATTCATAAATTATAGTTTCTATACTTTTATTATTTGTCTTATTTTAGAGAGAACGAAGAGAACAACGGCAAAGAAGATGATTTATCATTACTTCAATCTCCACCAAAACCTGGTTTGCTTCCAGTATCCAATTCTGAACTATTATCAGGTCCGCGAAACTTAAATCTAATTGATAAAGATTATAAGATATTTTAATTCTTATTTTATCTTTATTATTTTTTTGCACAGGTCCTCGTCAATCTGATAGTACTCAATGTCAAACTATGATTTCGCATGTTTTTAATGAAACTTTGTTTTGGCCAAAACGAAGAGAAGAAACTA
The DNA here is from genome assembly GCA_022817325.1 of Idris sp. 1 HC-2018. Taxonomy (NCBI): domain Eukaryota; kingdom Metazoa; phylum Arthropoda; class Insecta; order Hymenoptera; family Scelionidae; genus Idris; species Idris sp. 1 HC-2018. Next base: position 3,621 of record JABFPM010005821.1, read on the forward strand.
CAAAGAAGAGAAAAGTTAAAGATAAAATTCCATCTGTTGCTACATCAAAACAATGGGTTGATTATCACACATCGAAAGAAAATGAAAAACTTCAAAACAAATTGACTATTGAAGAAAATAAAAAAAAAGGAAAGAGGCTTTAGAAGAGAAACAAAAATTGCAAGCAGAAAGACAAAAGCAAAAAGAAGATAATAAGAAATTAAAACAAATAGAAAAAATGAAGGAACAAGAAGAGAAAAAAAATAAAAAGAACTGAATAAAAAATTAAAAGAAGAAGAAAAAAGGAAGCAGGAGGCAACAAAAAAACAGCGTAAAACAAAGATGCAACAACGCAAAAAATGATTTAAAAAAGAATACATTAAATGTATAAAAATATGCATGCAGGATTTTTTTATGTGTTATTTGTTTTTTTACATTATAAAACAATTTTATATGCTACAAATTTATTTCAAATTATGACATGTAGTGTTATTTTTAAATGTTGACGAATTTATAAATTGTTGATTGAAGAATATTTATAATAATAATAAGCATTTCAAATTTTTGAAACAAAGTTGTTATCTTTTTTCATTTTACAGCATACTAGTTTTATTTCTTCCATTTTATAGTCATTTAGACATTTTTTTTAATTTCAAGGCCTAACACAAATACCGACAACCATGAGTAACACAAACGGACATTATATTTTTTCCGTATAACGCAAATTGGGTCAACCATATAACACAAACAGGGGCATCATATTTTTTCCGTATAACGCAAATTCGGTCAACCATATAACACAAACAGGGGCATTATTTTTTATCTATAACGCAAATCGGATCTTCTGCAGTATTATTTTATTCTATTATATTTCTTTTCAAAATCATTCTTTTAATCAAAAAAATATTAATAATCGAAAGAAAAAACTTCAAACTTTAAGATAATGCTGCTTCAAATATATATTGGTTGATTTTTCATATAAAAACATTAGTATTAAACTTTTCCTATTCTTATACTAACGCAAATTGGGTCTTTTACGCTTACTATATTTACAGATGTAAACAAAATTTCTTAACACTAACGATGTTTACATTAGCGACATCTGGAGACTTCAAAATATATATAAATAAGAAAATATTGTGAATAAATATAAACAAGAAGAAATATGTTTACACAATTATTAATACAAACACTTTTAATGAATTTACGTTTGAATTGAATTTAAAAAAAAGTGGAAACTATGAGTGTAAATATATGGACAGACAAACATTCAGAATTGTATGATACAGACATTGATAAATGTAATAAAGAAATATAAAGAAATTTTTAATTACCAAAATATAAAAATATATTTTCATAATTTGTACAATAATTTTGATTTTACTTTAAAAATGTATTTCATATGAATGTCTACGATTTGTCTTTATATAGTATTTAACTTTTATTTCTTCGTTAATTTTAATTTAATTAATTTTAATGCTTCCCTAGTAAGAACTTTCTGGGTCCGCCCAGAAAAATATAAGGGCCCCAAGTTGGTTAAACCTGGGCGAGCCTAGATAATTTAAAAATAAGGCATCATACTGGACCTTTATTGGTCCAATATGAAGCCCTTTTTGGGGCCCATATAAAAGTGTAATGGTTACCCAATATTATGCCAACATAGGTAAAAAGTGGGCCCAATATAGGTTATATATTCAGCTCCACGAAATTGTCAATGTAGACAGAATAATTATTGATTTTTTCGTATAAGCACATATAATAAATAATTATAATTTGAATTATAAACAGTTTAAATCTAATTTTATTTACAAAGCATTGTATAAATAAAATGTTTTTTGAAATTTTGCCACTGTAAATGTTTAAAACAAATATTTTTATATTTATAAGTTAAATATTAATTATGTTGTTTTTAGCTTTATTACCTATAGTGAACCTTAACAAGACTCCTTGTACGCCATTTACTTATTATTAAGTATTCAAGCTTTACAATATTTGCATGCTAACCTAAAAATGCGAAACTGCCAAACGCTATATGACATTCGAATTGACAGTCGAACTGAGTGCCATCTTGGGCTGATGGATTTAATCCCCTTGAAAGGAACGTAGAAAAAAATTAATTTTGATTGAATTAAAAATATTCATAATTGTCACAATTGATTTTGACTATTATAGTCATCATTTTTATTTATTATCATTTATAAGAACATATGGCGCCTTCGATTAGAACATTATTTTGTTCTAAAAAAAGACAGAGAATGCAGTTCACATACATGCGTCCTTTTTTAGAACAAAATAATGTTTCTAATCGAAGATGCCAATATTTTAAAAAAACACTAAGCCGTGGTAGCAGACAAAAACCCCCCATAATGAGTAGATGGGTACAGTATTTGCATTTAATACCTGGTCTTTTTTTATTTACTGTCTTCTTTCAATTCACATTTATTCATTAAGATAAACAAAGATAAAGAACTCCAGGCATTAAATGCAAATACTGTACCTGCAATTATTATTTTCATTTCGAGTAAAACTTTGCTTTTAAGACGAACGCAAGTGTCATTGCACCGAAAAATACAAAAAAAGTAAACAGAAGTAACATCTTATACAAACTGGATTTTTCAGTCAATTTATAGTATTTAAAATTGCTTTATATTTTGGGTAAGTAACAATATGTATTTTACCTTACTAGACGAAAAAGTAATTACTTCTCCAACTCACGTAAGGCAAAATATCGTACTTGACTGGTGGGAGAAGTAGAGGCTTTCCACTCGCTTCGCTCGTGTTGCCATCTTTCTCACTTGTAGTAAGCCCTCTACTTTTCCCACTAGTTAAGTAATATACTATTATTATTAATTAAAATGTAGTGATACAATACTTAAAATTTCGTATCATAAAAATACTATTTTATATTTGTGTATAAAAATAATTTTTAATTATAAGTTATCCATAAACTAATGCAATAAATATGAATAATCTGCTGAGAGTAAATAAATCGAGGACGAAAAAAAAATATTGTCACAACACAAACTTTTTGAAGGTATGTATAAATATAACTAGTACATGAATATAGTAAAAAATAAAATTAGAATACTAATAATAGATGTTCTAAAAAAATCTCCACTGAACTAGCCTCAAAATTGATTAAATTTGTAGTTATGAAAATTTTTCAGGATCTATATCTGAAAAAAAAATTTTTCACTTTTTTGGTCCATTTTTGTTAGTTATAAGAAAATAGAAATGAAATGTTAAATTTACATAATTTGTAATTTTGTTATTTTTTAAAATATATAATATAAAAAGTATAATCTGTTTTTTAAACGTAAAAACTAAACCAAATTTTTTGAATATCTTGAAAATACACGGTGCTAAATTGTCTATTAACTATTTTTGAAACTTTTAGGATCTTCTGATGAAGAAACTACTTCTAGAAAGGAATCATTGTGTGAAAAAGCAAAAGATGTCATTGAGGGGTTTGAAGAAAACATGTCTACCAATGGTTTCAGTTTTGAAAAGAAAGAAGATTTATTTGAAGACTTTGGAAACGATGATTCATTCAGGAATAACAATCAAGATCAAGAAGATGTAAACTGGAAGGACATTAGTGATAAGGAAGAGATTGTAGATTGGAACGATGACGAGTCAGTAACGTATTATAGTATTGATGAGATATCTGATTCTATTTTGAGCGAGGAAAATTTCGAAAATTCGTCTGATTGTACTTCGGAAAATTTAGAAAATGAGGCTATGATAAGTGAAAAACGTAAACTCATAACTTGGGCGATCGAATGTCAGATGAAACATAAACATTTGAAAAAACTTCTTGACATTTTACGCCCTCGTCTTATGCCGGATTTACCACACGATGTAACCACCTTATTAGGAACTAAAAGAGCTAATTATGATATACAAACTTTCGAAATTGATGGCGAACGATATGAGTTTGTATATTTACGCATAAAAGAGGGTTTGCAAAAGTGTATCAATATAAAACACTTTCATTCTGACACCATTGAACTTCAGTTCAACATTGACGGTTTACCGTTATATCGTGGAAGTATGTATAATTTTTGGCCCATTTTAGGTAGGGTTTATCATGACCCGAATATCTATAAACCATTTTTGATTGCCTTATACTATGGAATCGGAAAACCGAAAAGCACCGAACAATTTTTTCATAACTTTATAAATGAAATTAATGATCTTTTACAGAATGGAGTCGTTATTTCTGATAAACATTTCAATGTAAAAATTAAATGTTTCATATGTAATACCCCAGCGCGTTCATTTTGTAAAAGCACAAAGGGGCATACGGGTTTTTATTTGTGCGAACGATGCAAAGTAAAGGGACAAAGAATAAACAAAACAACTGTATTTCCTTTTAAAGATGAAGATAGAACAGAAGAAGAGTTCCGAAATCAAATTCAACAGAAACACCATACAGGTGTAAGTCTTTTGATTAATATTAATACTGTTAACATGATAACATATTTTTTATTAGACTTCATGCATCTTGGTTGTTTGGGCATAATGAAAGCTTTAATAAATTATTGGTATAATATTGTAGGAACTAAACTCGGTTATAAAAATAGGCAAATTTTATCTAAGCGTATGGAAAATTTGAGATATCAAGTGCCCTGCGAATTCCAAAGAAAACCGCGGTCTGTAAAATCAATCAATAATTGGAAAGCTACGGAATTCCGTTTTTTTTGCTTTATTCTGGCCCATTGGTGTTAAGAGGGTTGCTTTCTAAACAGCAGTATAAACACTTTCTTTTATTTCATACTGGATGTAGAATTTTGTGATCAAAGAACTTAGCGCTAAATCTAAATGATATAGCCAAAATCTATTTGGAACGTTTCTTTCACTTAATGAAACATTTATACGGAAAATCAAGTCAAGTGATGAATTTTCACAATATTTTACATATAGCTGACGACGTAAAAAACTGTCATTTGTCACCCATTACGGCATTTCCCTTTGAAAACTTCTTAGGACAAATTAAACGATTGATACGATCCGGAAATAGACCAGTAGCTCAAGTGTGTCGCAGATTGCATGAAAAGTATTTGAACTCAAACGAACAAGTCAAATTACCACGCTTATTGATAATATTACAAAGAAATTCAAAAATCATTGTTATATTACAATATTAAAATACAAAGATTTTGTATTAACACCGAAATACCCCAATAACTTAGTAGTACTCGATTCCAAAATTTGTCTTTCGATAAACAAGATTATAATTACTGAACAATCAAAGTTATCCCCAGACAATATTCAACTTCGTGGCAGTGAAGTAAAAACATCAGATTCTCTTTTCAAATATCCCTGTGATTCCAATATATTCGGAATGAAAAAAGTTGATAACAATAACAAAACAAAAGTTATAACTTGTTTTTTAAGTGAAGTTGAAAATAAATTATTATTATTATCAATTTTGAAAAATAACAAGAAAAGAGAAATCGTTGTCCCTTTGCTTCATTAAAAATATTTATTTTTATGAAATAATATTTTTCTGCGAATTTGTAAACATTTTTTAGTTATAATAAGGTAATAGTTTTAGTAATATGATCACTTTCCTGCGTATAGATATTTGTATATAAATTTTGTAATTTTAAATATAAATATCCGAAATTTATAAAGTCGCGTTTAAATTCCTGCTTAACTTTTGTTTTACATTGTATAAACATTTATTGATTCAATAAATAATGTTAAATTGACTCATTTGTTTTATACAAAACATTTTATCATTAACGCATTAATTTAAATTATAAAAATATTTAATTTAATCTTATTTTCTTAATGAGAGGTGACATTTCTTAATATTTATTTTTTTCAATTTAAAATTTTTATGTCTAATTTCTCAATACACTTTCTTTTCCAACAATTTTTTCCATATTTAATAATTAGTTGAAATAATTTATAATTAAAATGGAAATAGAGTTGGACCTTTGAATAGCCTGATAGTTATATCTTTCTATTCACATAAAATGTTCAAAGATGCATATACCGACTATTCGGAGGTTCTACTGTATTTACAGAGCGCTAACAGCGCTCAGTCACGTGATATTACGTCCTTGTTTATTGTCGATTGTCATCCTCGCTTACCAATATCTTATACTTGCCAATTTTTGTTTTATCATAATTTTTATTATAAATTATATAAATAATATGAAATAACTTTTCCAATGTAGTTTATCACAATTATCCAGATATTTTGTAAAATTGCAAAATTAGTACAAACAGATTTTTATTGAATGTTTTATTAGACCAGAAAATTGTATTAATTTCAAATAATTTTATTTTTTCTTACTAAATTTTAAATTTATATCTAAGGGCATTGATCAAGTCTAAAGTCACGGAGTTATTGTCTTTTTAAATCAAAATTCTATATTATTGAATTTAACTTAAAAAAGTATATCACGTCAAAGTTTAATGTTGGGAGAATCTTATCATCTAAAAATAAGTGATTTTTATTCAATCCTTTTGGCTCCGTAACCTCTCCAGTTTTTTTAAATACACCAATAATTAAAAATATAGAATTTTTATTTAAAAAGACACTAACTTCGTGAATATAGACTTGATATATCGCCTTAAATTCATAAATGTATGTTCAAAATTTATACAACAGCAAAGCAAATTATATAGTGACTTTTCTATAAAGTTGGCAATGATGGTCTATGCGGTGAATATATCTCCATTTCTTGTCTTTACTTTATATTATCGAAATTGTTGTTTTGACCTTCAACGCTTTTGAAGCAAAAAAACATCAGGCATTGTTTTGTTAAGTTTTAATTATTAAAGATTGAGAAGAAAATTAGGAACAAAAAAGTAAGTTGAAAACAATATATTTTACGTCTTATTTTTGTAAATGCATACTCTGTGTGTGTGTTTTTTATTTTTATTTATTTTTTTTAAATTATATATCAGTTACTGCAATCCTAATGCACGAAAAATTATTCATAAGCTTTAAACAATAAATTTCTGACCATTAAAAAATTCTTTAATTTTCTAAAAATTTTGTTTAAACAAACATGTGTAACATGCAGAATTCCAAGACAAACGACATTTCTTGATACTTATCTTTATTTATACAGGGTGAATAAAAAGTCCCGGAACGGTCGAATATCTCGAGAAATACACATCGGATCGAAAAAAGGAAAAATACGTGTCAAATATTTTTAAAAAATCTATCCAATGATACTAAACTCGACCCC